>SJYC01145016.1:0-18878 GCA_006408675.1 Madoqua kirkii | reverse complement strand
CTTCATCTAAAGATTTAATCCTTTTCATCCTCTATCTTTTCTTAATTATTTTACTTTATTTTTACTTCCTTTACTTCCAAGGAAATAGGATTTAGTTCCTAAATTACAAACAAAAAGCAGGGTTCTAATCATGCTGGTAAGATCTGGCCTCTGAAAAGTCCAGAGCAACATTATTAACTCTCAAAACTGAAACAGATCTATGAGAAACTGATAAAAAGATAACATAAATTAGGTAAAACAATGATAGTAGGACCAGAGAGAGAAGGTTTATGTGAAAATGAAGGGGAGCAATGTCAAAAAATTGTCAGAAAGTAAGAGGCTATATCTTTTAACAATTCATTAATAGTTCTAGATAAGATGCTAGAAAAACTATTATGATCCATCCATTCTTCCTGTAAGTTAAGGAAAATAATTTTGATTCATTGTAAAGTAATTACAGCACTTCTCACTTTCAATTCAGTTCAGTTGCTCAGTCATGTCTGACTCTTTGCAACCCCATGGATTGCAACATTCCAGGCTTCCCTGTCCATCATTAACTCCCAGAGCTTACTCAAACTCATGTCCATTGAGTTGGTGATGCCATCCAACCATCTCATCCACTGTCATCCCCTTCTCTTCCTACTTTTAATCTTTCCCAGCATCAGGGTCTTTTCTAGTGAGCCAGTTCTTTGCATCAAATGGCCAAAACACTGGAACTTCAGCTTCAGCATCAGTCCTTCCAATGAATGTTCAGGACTAATTTCCTTTAGGATTGACTGCAGTCCAAGGGACTTTTAAGAGTCTTCTCCAATACCACAGTTCAAAAGCATCAATTCTTTGGCACTCAGCTTTCTTTATAGTCCAACTCTCACATCCATACATAACTACTGGAAAAACCATAGCTTTGACTAGATGGACCTTTGTTGGCAAAGTAATGTCTCTGCTTTTTAATATGCTGTCTAGGTTTGTCATAGCTTTTAAAAGCTTCCTCATGGCTCAGTGGTAAAGAATTGCCTGCCAATGCAGGAGACGTGGGTTGGATATCTGGATCAGTAAGATCTTCTGGAGAAGGAAAGGGCAACCCACTCCAGTATTCTTGCCTGGGAAATTCCATGGGCAAGAAATATACTGGATTATGGTCCATTGGGTCATAAAAGAGTTGAACATGACTTAGTGACTAAATAACAATAACAGCAAAAGTAATTATAAAAAAGAGATAATACAGAGCATAATAATGTCCCTACAGAAAATCTGAAGCCAGAAAGACATACCTAACAGAGCAAATTAAAAATATAACCTGATGACTTAACATTTCAAAATAAGTAAGAACTTAGAAATAATAGAAGTCAGGAAAGAATTAGTAATCAAAGAAAAAGAAAAATTTCAGAATTGAAGACTAAACTTGAACATGCATGAGAATAAGTGAGTAAAACCAATAACCTAAAGATAAATAGTAAGCAAAAACAAAAAAAATTCAGGAAGAGAAAATAATTTAAGAAAAAGTGAAAGATGAAGATAGACAAAAAGGCCCAACATGTATATAATTAGGAATCTCTGAACAAGAAAACCAAAACAAGGGAAAACTAGTAAAAAGCATAGCTCAAGAAAATGTTTTTGAAATTAAAAAGATGAAACAGCACACTGAAAGAGCTAACCATGTATCTATTGGAATTTGGCATAGAATAGTGTCATTTAAAATATGCATAGAGCAGCAAGTCACATCATAGTACAATTCAGTTCAGTTCAGCTCAGTCATGTCCGACTCTTTGCTACTCCACGAATCGCAGCACGCCAGGCCTCCCTGTCCATTACCAACTCCTGGAGTTCACTCAGACTCACGTCCATCGAGTCAGTGATGCCATCCAGCCATCTCATCCTCTGTCATCCCCTTACCCTCCTGCCTCCAATCCTTCCCAGCATCAGAGTCTTTTCCAATGAGTAAGCTCTTTGCATGAGGTGGCAAAAGTACTGGAGTTTCAGCTTTAGCATCATTTCTTTCAAAGAAATCCCAGGGCTGATCTCCTTCAGAATGGACTGGTTGGATCTCCTTGCAGTCCAAGGGACTCTCAAGAGTCTTCTCCAACACCACAGTTCAAAAGCATCAATTCCTTGGCGCTCAGCTTTCTTCACAGTCCAACTCTCACATTCATACATGACCACAGAAAAACCATAGCCTTGACTAGATAGACCTTTGTTAGCAAAGTAATGTCTCTGCTTTTCAATATGCTGTCTAGGTTGGTCCTAACTTTTCTTCCAAAGACTAAGCGTCTTTTAATTTCATGGCTGTGGTCACCATCTGCAGTGATTTTGGAACCCCCCAAAATAAAGTCTGACACTGTTTCCTCTGTTTCCTCATCTATTTCCCACGAAGTGATGGGGCCAGATGCCATGATCTTCGTTTTCTGAATGTTGAGCTTTAAGCCCACGTTTTCACTCTATAAGCGTCTTTTAATTTCATGGCTGTGGTCACCATCTGCAGTGATTTTGGAACCCCCCAAAATAAAGTCTGACACTGTTTCCTCTGTTTCCTCATCTATTTCCCACGAAGTGATGGGGCCAGAAGCCATGATCTTAGTTTTCTGAATGTTGAGCTTTAAGCCAAATTTTTCACTCTCCTCTTTCACTTTCATCAAGAGACTTTTTAGTTCTTCTTCACTTTCTGCCATAAGGGTGGTGTCACTTGCATATCTGAGGTTATTAATATTTCTCCCAGCAATCTTGATTCTAGCTTGTGCTTCTTCCAGCCCAGCGTTTCTCATGATGTATTCTGCATAGAAGAGAAATAAGCAGGGTGATAATATACAGCCTTGACGTACTCCTTTTCCTATTTGGAAACAGTCTGTTGTTCCATGTCTAGTTCTAACTGTCAATAGTACAATTACCAGACTGTAAAGAAAAAGAAATTGAAAACTAAGAAAAAAGACCAAGAAAGACCTTTTCTTTATTAAGAAAAGAAAATCTGATGTCACCAACTGCTTGATGGTAATACTTTCTTGCCAGAAGATAATGGAAGAACATGTTAAAATACTGAATAAGGGAAATATGACCAATAATTTTCCCTCCAGTCAAAGTGACTTTCTGATATAAAAGTTGCATGCAAACTGTTATCAATATGCAATAATTCAGGGAATATATTTTTTTCCTGAGGAATGTACTAGAGAATGAGCTTCAGGCAACAATAAAGAATGAAATAAAATTGGCAAACATGCTAATGATGAATATTAAAGATATATTTACATATAGAACTAATACCAAATGGTAGTTATGTAACAGGAAGTATAGTGTTCAATGACTACCTACTCTGAAAATTATGATATACTGTTATTAAAATACAAGAAAAATAAATCACATAAAAATATAAAAAGCTTGCTAAGTAGTTTATCGTTATTATTAGCAGTTAATATTATTTCAAGCCAGATGCTGAGATAGAGGCAAGGAAAAGAAGTTATTATCTTATAATATCCCTCTGTGTACATGTGTGCTAAGTTACTTCAATCACATCTGACTCTTTGCCACCCTATGGACTGTAAAACCACCAGGCCCCTCTGTCCATGGGATTTTCCAGGCAAGAATACTGGAGTGACTTGCCATGCCCTCCTCCAGGGGATCTTCTGGACCCAGGGATGGAACCCATGTCTCCCACTGTGTCTCCTACACAGTGGGGGCCAAATAGGAAGTAACCAAAAAAGGGAAACTTTGGGATATTAATTTTTTCTTTAACATTTTTTCCTACAAAGACCATGTATTTCTTTTTATAACAAACTCTTTAAGTAAATGAATTTTTAGTGAAGTACAAGTAGAAAGTGTATAGTAATTGACATAAATCTCAGGCAAAGCAAGAGAGTCCATCATGGAAAAAAGTAATTAAAAATGTTCATTTATGAAATAGTCAAATTAAAAATAACTAAATAATGAACATAAATGGAAAAAAGTCAGTGTAAAATCCATGAACAGAGAGGCCTCAATGATTCCAGTGTTGACCTGGAACACTGCTAACTAGGCCATTTCTTTGAATAATCTAATTAGGTCCAGTTAGTGAGAATGTTTAAAAGATTGAAAAAAATATATATATTCAGAGTGACATCTGTTTCTCTCTCAGGAATTAAGGAGAGAGATCCTTTTACACTTTTATTAAGGACACAGATGCTTTCCTGAGACTCCTATGTCCAAGGCATCTAAACCAGGATGAGTTTGGTCTTTGTCTTTGAGCTCCCAGGAATAATGGCATTTTTCTACTACATTATTTATTACTGACATGCTTAAGACAGAATTCTAGCTATTTTATAATCAAATTGACAAAGCTAACCAAATTCTCTGGTTGTGCATTGGTGAGAAAAGCCTATGATAACTTTCTTATGACACATCCTCAGTTTTATAACTCATTTGGAACTTGATGACATTCAGACTGAAAGGACCAATTTATTTCTTCTGTAGCATTACCCCAATATGTGATGAAATGTAGCTTAGAGAAATGGCTTATCTAACCCATGGATAAATGAAAATGACTTTGTCATGTGGTGACTTGAAAGCTCACTTATATTTAGAGCAGTATTTCAGACAATAGTGGTTAGAAAAAGCTCTACACACACAATGAGCCTTTATCCTCTTTCTCTAGATCAGTAGTTTTCCAAGCGTGGTCCCTAGAGTAGCAGCACTGTTAGAAACGCAATGTTTGGGCTGCCCTCTATTACTAAATCAGAAACTCTGGCATCAGGGCCCCAGAATCAGTTATTCAACAAATTCTCTAGATGATGTGAATGAACATAAAGTTTGAGAATGATTGTTCCAGGTGGTCTTTGATATGGATCCTTAGAGAACTACTTAAGAGACCAGAATAACACAATATTAAAATCTATAAGAAAGATTTTTCTCATGATGTTTTTGTGGAAATTTTACAGCATTTTAAATCATTTATTATGTTTGAAAGGTGAAAATTCCACATGTATCAGAATTCTTATCATGAATAAATAATATAGTGCCTTTTAGGAAGAAAAGCCATGTGTCAATGTTTTCCTGTTTAACAAGAAGCATAGGAGAGACAACAAAATCCTACTAAAAAAACTTGATCTTGTTTATCTTCCATTACACATTGTCATATAATATTCTATGTATCCTATCAGTTCAGATCAGTTGCTCAGTTGTGTCCAACTCTTTGCAACCCCATGGAATGTAGCACGCCATGTACCTTCAGTAAGTTGCTCTCATGCTAACACCAAAGTCCTAAACCCTTGCATCCACCAACACTAATACAATAAGAATGTTTTGCTATCATTACCATGTAGCTCAAAAATTAGAGTTTAATATTGTCTCATTGAGCAGCTCAGGAATAAGAAAATAGAAGGGGAGAATTTGAGAGGACACATTGTCAAATCTGCAAATTATCAATGTAACTCTGTGAGTCTGCATTCTACAGCAAGAATACCTTCTAGAAAGGGGAATCGGAACACATGCTTTGGTAGAAGGAAGTGAAATTTGATAAGAGCCTCATGTTCATTTCAACTATACAGGAAAAATATATCTATCCAGGAAAATATAACTATATAACTACACAGAAAAAATACTCCAGCAGACAAAAATAAAGCCATTTCTGTTCCAGAGTAAATTCGGGGATCTTCAGAAAATTTTGAATGTATCCTTTCTTTAATCTTCAAAGCATAGTATTTAAGCTATCTCCTGCAATTATCTATTCTTACAAATCTGCAATTTATACAAGATTTTATGGGGATAGTTTGTCTCTGCTCTGCATGGCATCAACGGGGATGGCTTAACACTGGGGGCTGGGATGAGTGAAGACTCATCTGCTCACACATCTGATGACTGATTGTAGTCACTTGTTGAGGATTTTGCTGGGACTGCTGACCAAACACTCACCCATGTCTTCTTCACGTGGCCTGGGCTTCTAAGGGTGAGCACTCTGACAGAGAGATAGGTGGAAAGCCACATTTCCTTTTCCAGCCCAGCCTCTAAAGTGAAGGCTGGCAAGACTTCTGTCATATTTGAATAGTCAGAGCATTCCCTCCCCATCCTTCCCAGAATCCAGGGGAAAGTATATAAACCTCATTTCTTGATGAGCAAGTGCCAGGTTCTGGGAAAGCATGTAGGACCAGAAATGAAGCTACGGCCACTTTTGCAAAATACAGTACAGCCATAGTCCTCGGTGGACAACAATTTACATTTCTTCTCTGGACATGAGAGTGAGCAAGCCTGCAGACAGTTCCCACTTCTAGCCTGAGCATCGACCCAGCTGTTTGTGAGTGGATGAAAAAAAAGCTAATCCCACTGGGCCCTGGACCAGGTTACAAACTCATGAGCCAAAGCAAAACATATTGTTTTGCCTGAAGTCTTTGTCTATGTATTGGAATGTTATGTAGCAGTAGATAAGTGGAAGACAGATTCTCAACTTTTTCCCTAATTAAGCACAGGTAAGAGATACAATGGCACAGGAGACACTGTTCAACTCAATGAGATTTAAAATATAAGAAAGGCTGGCTCTCAAGCTCACTCTCATTTATTTCTCCAGAAAGCATTTTGAAATATCTGAGGGCTATACCATCATAGTAATAATACTTAATTAACCTGAATTTATGCAAAAATAGTACATTACAAATTTTGGTACCTTACCTATCATTATGACATACACTCCAATGTGACACTCCAATGTGTTATGAAAAGATGCAGATTGAAAAGTACTGTCTCAGACACACTTAGGGGTAAAAATTTCTTCAAAAATGTTTAACAAATAACCCTGAAATTAACAAACGAATGCAAAACTCTGAGCTTAGTTTTATTTATATTTCAAAAAAAGTCCGCCTCGGGTAGCATGTTGCTGGAAAGACAGGAGCATGTATAGTTGAATGGGGAATGGAAACACTACCAATAAGTAATTTGCTCTGTTCACTCTGAGATGGTGAAGGACCATCAGTCTCTCTCTCTGAGCAAGTTCTTCATAAATACAGTGACCACCATTTTTATTGTGCCCAGTAGAGTCTCAGCATTTTACCTGATTCCACATTCTGTCCACATAAAATTCTGAATAATAATTTGTGTGATCAGTTTATTCATAAGTATTTACAAAAACAACTTGTGGGTTTGTGGGATGTCTCTGTTATCTCTGGACAAATCTTTGGAACAATTTCTGAGAGAATGGATCTGGATAATGTACTTTGCATCCCGATCTGGAATCAAGACATGAGGGTCACATTTGCCCTGGATTCATCACACTACACTCCGTTAGCTGTCCTCTTCTTCACAGTCTGACTCCCTGCCAGTTATAACACTACATCTGTTGGTTACAACTGAGCATTAAGAAGACTTTTCACTAAAAGCACTCAACATATTTTTCCAATGGTCTCCACTGGAACTTTAAATTCAGCCTCTAAGTGCTTTGTAAAATTAATTTGCTTGCTCAGAATTTCATACTTCCTTTAGCACAGTATGTAAGAAAACTGCAGGAAGAAAGTCTTTGCCCAAGTTTTCACTGATGGAGAAGCTTTGCTTTCTACCCAGCATAGGCATGTTGAAAAAGAGTCCCAACCATACCACTTCCATTAAACACTTTACCTGATTGCCTAGTAAGTCATCCCTGTAATCAAAACATCTTATTGAATTCTTGGACAGGTACATGGATTTTGATAATTAAGTTATCAGACTTGAAGCTTTCAGACCAATCATTAAAAACTTTCTTGGTCTAAAAATAAAGCCCCAAACATGATTATACGATTACTATAAAATGGAAAATATGAAACAGAAAAACAAGTGGCCTAGTACATGCTGTTTTCAAAATGAAGACAAGATCTTGGTTTTTACCTGCAGGGAGCTCATAGTTGTACAGATGGGAAGACACTGGGTCCCCTGAGTTCTGGGCTAGGCTATAAATAAAGGGTTTATCATATGACAGATAAAGGCAGAGCCTGATTTCCCTGTCCACTCTCATACCCAAAAGATCAAAAAGTCAATTTATCTCTGAAGTCCAAAACCTTCAGTTATGAAGTCTTTCACTTAGAGATGACTTTTAATCAGTCTCCATCAACCTGGAAGCACTGAATATCCAAGTTCATAAGATACATGCCTCTGACTTGCTCACAAATATACAGAGTAGACTTGTATGTACATTTGTATATGCATGATATTTGATAGCAATAGCTAACGCTATCTCTCAGTGTTTTGTGGAACAAAATCAAGCCATCATTTGCATTCATAAAGGACCCCTTCTCTCTTTTTCACACACAAAAAAGAAGTTTTGTTTTTTTCTTATTAATGCTTTATTTTTTAATTGGAGGAAGATAATTGCTTTACAATGTTGTGATGGTTTTTGCTGTACAACACAAATCAAAACAGAAAAGGTGCAAAATTCTGTGAGGCAGGCCCTTGCTCACCTCCTACTACAGTGGTTATATTAAGTACACTTTCAGCAAAGGAAACTCTACAGGCTTTATTATCTATTTGCCCAAATCAAAAGGACTGTAGCCCTGGGGATTGTTGACCATAACTGGTCTTTTCCTCATTATTTAAAACAAATGAAGGGATATAAATCTGAAACATCTTATCTGGTCTAACAGCCAAAAATGCAAGTTTATAAAAGTAAACTGGGTAAAAGGCTTTGGGGGCTAGTTGGCAGGCATTCTGGAAGCTTCTATGGCAAGTGTGGCCTGCCTGGTGTTCCTTGACCCTGTGCTCTGAGCTGGGTAGATTGAAACCCAAACTCTCGCTGCCATGTGAGACAGCCCATGGGTTTACCCTTAGGTTTCTGGGATGCGGAGTCTCTCTCATGGCACCATGGCTGCTTCTGGCTTAGCATGGGATACCAACCGGCAACATACATGCCTGTGGGGAAGTCCATAGTGCTGAGGCTCTTCCATGTATCTCTGCAAGAGATCTCATTCAAAGAGTGTGAGCTGATAGCTTTAATATGAAATACAACAATCATAAACTGGCTTTGTTAAGCTGTCAAAAATAACTAGCTATCATGTAGGTAGGTAGGCAGAAAGTAAAGGAGATCGTATTGATTGATCCTTTCATGTCTCCTATCAATGAGAAATCAACTGTCTATGTTTAAACATATCTAGGTTCTAAGTTTAAATAGTGGCTATTTTTCAAAGGTTTGGAGCTTTGGCAATGAGGCTTCTTTGGGGTCAAAGACTATATTTATTCACTATTATATCCCTAGAAGTTACAACAGTACCTAGCAAAGGTATTCTGTAAATATTAAGAAAATAAAGCATTATAGGCTCAGTTTAGCATGCAAACATGTTTTATGACCATCCTACTTTTATAGTGGAGAAGGAAATGGCAACTCACTCCAGTATTCTTCCCTGGAGCATCCCATGGACAGAGGAGACTGGTGGGCTACAGTCCATGGGGACACAAAGAGTCGGACATGACTGAGCAACTAACATACATACATATAACTATACAGAGCCTACTCCTTAAATGTGTGTATATGAGCCTCTAAAATTTCTTTAAATGATAATTGTGCAGCCAATGCTTTATTACTAACCGCAGAAAAAAAATTACAGGGACTTAGCATTCCCCTCCCTTCTTCTCAATAACCTCCTCTGTTTATCTTGTACTTAGTACAATAATAAAAATATAGTAAAAACCTTTTCTTCTGGAATAACAGAATTAAAATGTAAGTTACAGCTCTTGCCTAGCAACTGTGCAGATTTAGGAAAGATGCTGTTAATGACACAACACAGGCACAATGCTAGGTAGATCTGCTGTTCCTAGAGAGTAGTCTTTTCAGAAGCATTTTACTACAGCTCTTCTCTCAAATCACAGTGACAAGTAAATGTCAGTTCCCAGAAGAATCATAAAGACCGCAGAGTCAAGAAAATAATTCATGAGGTAACATGCAGTACAGCATCTTCAATCCCTGTGCCTTCCCACAAGACAAATACATTCAAGAAATGCTCAAGAACACAGGCATTTCACAGGGTTCCACTTACACTTCCTTGTATACTGCATATTACTGATTCTTGTTCAAGACTCAGAATACTTGTTTTAACCTGAATTCTTCTCAGGTCCATTTACCCATTTCTATTAGGTTTTGAGGAGAAGGCATTGGCGACCCACTCCAGTACTCTTGCCTGGAAAATCCCATGGACAGCGGAGCCAGGTGGGCTGCAGTCCATGGGGTCTCAAAGAGTCAGACACAACTAAATGACTTCACTTCACTTTTCACTTTCATGCACTGGAGATGGAAATGCAACCCACTCCAGTGTTCTTGCCTGGAGAATCCCAGGGACAGAGGAGCCTTGTTGGCTGCTGACTATGGGGTCACACAGAGTCTGACACGACTGAAGTGACTTAGCAGCAGCAGCAGCATTAGATTTTGAGCACAACTGGCAGGGAGTGGGAAACAAACAAGCAAAACCACAAACAAACAAAAGACCCTACTTTCAATGTATTCAAATTAAGTTTATTTAACTAGACACCTTTATCCAGTCCATGGGGTTTCCCTGGTGGTTCAGACAGTGAAGAATTTCCCTGCTGCAATGCAGGAGACCCAGATTTGATCCCTGGATTAGGAAGATCCCCTAGAGAAGAAAATGGCTACCCACTCTAGTATTTTGGACTGGAGAATCCCATGGACAGAGGAGCCTGGTGTGCCGCAGTCCATAGGGTCACACAGAGTCAGACATAACTGAGGGACTAAACATACATACACACACACACACACACTTACATCCATTCCATAAGATGTTAGGAATACTCTTTCTAGTCTCAAACACAGAACTTAATCTGTTTATTCTCTGAAAAAAACTAATTTTACTATCAAAGAATAACTTGAGTCAATTAACCTCAGGTTTTTAAATTTCACAATACTATAAAAATTAGAAAAAATAATCAAGGAAGCTACATAAATTATTTTTTTGTAGGTAAGCACATTAAGAATTTCCCAACTATCATCCTCATTTTATTATTTTTCAAAATGACATTTTAAACCCTAAAAAGTAAGAAGAATATAATTTCAACACGCATCAGTTCAGTCCAGTTCAGTCACTCAGTTGTGTCCGACTCTTTGTGACCCCATGGACCGCAGCACGCCAGGCCACCCTGTCCATTACCAACTCCCAGAGTTTACTCAAACTCATGTCTACTGAGTCAGTGATGGCATCCAACCATCTCATTTTCTGTCATCTCCTTCTCCTCCCGCCTTCAATCTTTCCCAGCATAAGGGTCTTTTCAAATGAGTCAGCTCTTCGCATCAGGTGGCCAAAGTATTGGAGTTTCAGCTTCAACATAAGTCCTTACAATGAACACTCAGGACTGATCTCCTGTAGGATGGACTGCTTGGATCCAAATAGGAAATGAAGTACATCAAGGCTGTATAATGTCACCCTGCTTATTTAACTTATATGTTTATTACATCATGAGAAATGCTGGACTGGAGGAAGCACAAGCTGGAATCAAGATTGCTGGGAGAAATATCAATAACCTCAGATATGCAGATGATACCACCCTTATGGTAGAAAGCAAGGAAGAACTAAAGAGCCTCTTGATGAAAGTGAAAGAGGAGAGTGAAAAGTTGGCTTAAAGATCAACATTCAGAAAACTAAGATCATGGCATCTGGTCCCATCACTTCATGGCAAATAGATGGGGAAATAGTGTCAGACTTTATTTTTGGGGGCTCCAAAATCACTGCAGATGGTTATTGCAGCCATGAAATTAGAAGATGCTTACTCCTTGGAAGGAAAGCTATGACAAATCTAGAGAGCATATTCAAAAGCAGAGACATTACTTTGCTAACAAAGGCCCATCTAGTCAAGGCTATGGTTTTTCCAATGGTCATGTATGGATGTGAGAGCTGAACTATAAAGAAAGCTGAGCACAGAAGAATTGACGCTTTTGAACTGTGGTGTTGGAAAAGACTCTTGAGAATCCCTTGGACTGCAAGGAGATCCAACCAGTCCATACTAAAGGAGATCAGTCCTAGGTTTTCATTGGAAGGACTGATGTTGAAGCTGAAACTCCAATACTTTGGCCACTTGATGCGAAGAGCTGACTCATTGGAAAAGACCCTGATGCTGGGAAAGATTGAGGGCAGGAGGAGAAAGGGAAAACAGAGGATGAGATGGTTGGATGGCATCACCGACTCAGTAAACATGAGTTTGAGTAAACTCTGGGAGTTGGTGATGGACAGGGAGGCCTGGCGTGCTGCGGTTCTTGGGGTCACAAAGTGTCGGACATGACTGAGCGACTGAACTGACTGAACTTGCATGAAATGTTCCCTTGGTATCTCTAATTTTCTTGAAGAGATCTCTATTTCTTTGCATTGATCGCTGAGGAAGGCTTTCTCATCTCTTCTTGCTATTCTTTGGAACTCTGCATTCAGATGAAGATGGTTATTGCAGCCATGAAATTAGAAGATGCTTACTCCTTGGAAGGAAAGCTATGACAAATCTAGAGAGCATATTCAAAAGCAGAGACATTACTTTGCTAACAAAGGCCCATCTAGTCAAGGCTATGGTTTTTCCAATGGTCATGTATGGATGTGAGAGCTGAACTATAAAGAAAGCTGAGCACAGAAGAATTGACGCTTTTGAACTGTGGTGTTGGAAAAGACTCTTGAGAATCCCTTGGACTGCAAGGAGATCCAACCAGTCCATACTAAAGGAGATCAGTCCTAGGTTTTCATTGGAAGGACTGATGTTGAAGCTGAAACTCCAATACTTTGGCCACTTGATGCGAAGAGCTGACTCATTGGAAAAGACCCTGATGCTGGGAAAGATTGAGGGCAGGAGGAGAAAGGGAAAACAGAGGATGAGATGGTTGGATGGCATCACCGACTCAGTAAACATGAGTTTGAGTAAACTCTGGGAGTTGGTGATGGACAGGGAGGCCTGGCGTGCTGCGGTTCTTGGGGTCACAAAGTGTCGGACATGACTGAGCGACTGAACTGACTGAACTTGCATGAAATGTTCCCTTGGTATCTCTAATTTTCTTGAAGAGATCTCTATTTCTTTGCATTGATCGCTGAGGAAGGCTTTCTCATCTCTTCTTGCTATTCTTTGGAACTCTGCATTCAGATGCTTATATCTTTCCTTTTCTCCTTTGCTTTTTGCTTCTCTTCTTTTCACAGCTATTTGTAAGGCCTCCTCAGACAGCCATTTTGCCTTTTTGCATTTCTTTTCCTGGGGATGGTCTTGATCCCTGTCTCCTGTACAATATCATGAACCTCCAGGCACTCTATCTCTCATATATAGTCCCTTAAATCTATTTCTCACTTCCACTGTATAATCATAAGGGATTTGATTTAGGTCATACCTGAATGGTCTAGTGGTTTTCCCTACTTTCTTCAATTTAAGTCTGAATTTGGCAATAAGGAGTTCATGATCTCAGCCACAGTCAGCTTCCGGTCTTGTTTTTATTGACTGTATAGAGCTTCTCCATTTTGCCTGCAAAGAATATAATCAATCAGATTTTGGTGTTGGCCATCTGGTGATGTCCATGTGTACATCATGTAAAATAGTAGGCTGGATAAAGCGCAAGCTGAAATCAACATTTCCGAGAGAGATAGCAACAACCTCAGATATGCAGATGATACCACTCTAACTGGGCTTCTTCAGTGGCTCAGAGGGTCAAGAATACACCTACAAAGCGGAAGATACATGAGATGTTGGCTTGATCCCTGAGTTAGCAAGATCCCCCAGAGAAGGAAATGGAAACATATTCTAGTATTCTTGCCTGAAAAAATGCATGGGCAGAGGAGCCTTTGTGGGCTATAGTCCAAAAGATCCAAAGAGTTGGCTAAAACTGATTGGCTAAGCACAAAGGCATATCACTCTTTTAGCAGAAAGTGAAAAGGAACTAAAGCGTATCTATCTTGATGAGAGTGAAAGAGGAGAGTGAAAATCTGGCTTGAAACTCAACATTCAGAAAATGAAGACATGACATCTGATCCTAACACTTCATGGTAAATAGAAGGGGAAAAAGTTGAAGAGGTTTTATTTTCTTGGGCTCCCAAATTACTGCAGACAGTGACTGCAGTCATGAAATTGAAAGATGTTTGCTCCTTGGAAAAGAAGTTATGGCAAACCTAGACAGCATATTGACAAGCAAAGACATCACTTTGCTGACAAAGTCCGTAAAGTCAAAGGCTATGGCTTTTCCAGTAGTCATGTATGTATGTGGGAAGTGGACCATAGAGAAGGCTGAGCACTGAAGAACAGATGCTTTTGAACTGGTGCTGGAGAAGACTATTTAGAGTCCTTTGAATTGCAAGAAGATCAAACCAGTCAGTACTAAAGGAAATCAACCCTGAATATTCATTGAAGAAGTGATACTGAAGCTGAAGCTCCAATACTTTGGCCACCTGATTTGAAGAACTGACTCATTAGAAAAGACTTTGATGCTAGGAAAGATTGAAGGTAAAGGGTAAGGGGGCCGCAGAGGCTGAGATGGTTAGATAGCATCACCGAATCAATGGACATGAATTTGAGCAAACTCTGGAAGTTAGTGGAGGACAGAGGAGCCTGGTGTGCTATAGTCCTTTGGGTCACAAAGAATAGATCATGATTTAGTGACTAAACAACAATAACAAAATGGAAGAGAATGATAATAAACATTCTATCAGAAACTGCAGCTGAAGCAAATGTAGAGTTAAATGAAGAAAGAATTGCAAAATTCCACAGATTCTAGGAGCAGTTTTTGTTTTGTTATGCTTTAGTCACTTTTTAAATTGAAGTATAATTCATCTACTATGGTGTGTTATTTTCAGGTATACAGCAAAGTGATTCAGTTTTACATATGTATATGTAAATATATACACTGTTTTTCAGAGTCATTGCCATTAAAGGTAATTACAAGATATTGAATATAATTCCCTGTGCTATACAGCAAATCCTTGTAGGTTATCTATTTTATATATAGTAATTTGTATGTGTTAATCCAAAACTTCTGATTTATCTCCCCTCACTACTATCCCCTTTGGTAACCATCAGTTTGTTTTCTATATCCATGAATCTATTTCTGTCTTATAAATAAGTTAACTTGTATCATGTTTTAGATTCCTCACTTTATCTTTTTCTCTCTGACTTATTTCACTTAATACGATAGTCTCTATGTCCATCCCTGTTGCTGCAAATGGCAATATTTCATTCTTTTTATGGTTAATACTCTTTATCCACTCATCTGTCAGTAAAAATTTAGGTTGCTCCATTACCTTAATGTGACCTATGGTTTTGCCTATCATAAATAGTGCTTCTAGCTGGCCAGCAATAAAAAGTCTACAAATAATAAACACTAAAGAGTGTGTGAAGAAAAAGGAACACTTCTACATTGTTGGTGGGAATGTAAATTGGTGCAGATACTATGGAGAACAGTATGGAGGTCCCTTATATAAACTAAAAATAGAGTTAGCATATGATTCGATTCTGCCATCCCACTCCTGAGTATACATCCATCCAGAAAAAAACTAATTCAAAAATATACATGTACCCCAAAGTTTTAGCAGTACTTTCTACAAAGGGAGACTATTAATGATAGCTTTTGAATTACTATATAAAATGTAATGTCCTATCAGACATTATTACATCCACTTTGTGGTGTTTTATTAAGCATTTATGTTTTGTACTTTTACAGACCATAATTAGTTTGATGGTTACAAGGTTTACGCTTAAGTAGTCATTCCCTGGTGGCTCAGACAAGAACGAATCCACCTGCAATGTGGGAGACCTGAGCTCGATTCCTGGGTTGGGAAGATCCCCTGGAGAAGGGAACGGCTACCCACTCCAGTATTCTGGTCTGGAGAATCCCCATGGACAGAGCAGTCTGGCAGGCTACATTCCATGGGGTCCCAAAGAGTCGGACAAAACTGAGCAATTGGGACAGCACAGTCATTTATGAACACAGAAGTCAGATAACATGGGTTTGTGTTTCTGCTCTTCTAGTTGAAAGACTAATGGCAAGATTTTAGCATCTTAAGTCTCAGATCCTTCATCCAAAAAAAAAAGTTGTAAAAGTAATAATACCTACAATTGAAACTCTTTATGATGTGAAATAATTTAAAACACCAGAAACAGTGTAACACTGAACAAATAGTAAGAGTTCAATAACTGTGAGCTAGCATTTCAACATGTACAATACTCACTTGGTTTCTTGTTCCATCACTGCTATGCTCCTTGGAGAGAAATAACGCTTTGTTCATCTTTGACCAACGGAGAGTACATAGTAGTGTCAACAACACAGTTGCCTCTAAGTATATTGATTGTACTAATGAGTGAAGGTTAGTGACACTTCTTCAGGCTACTTTGGTGTTGGATATCAAAATTATCCAGCAAAATAAAGCAATAAACATGAAGATATTGCTGCTGCTGCTGCTGCTGCTGCTAAGTCGCTTCAGTCATGTCCAATTCTGTGTGACCCCAGAGACAGCAGCCCACCAGGCTCCCCCGTCCCTGGAACTCTCCAGGCAAGAACACTGGAGTGCGTTGCCATTTCCTTCTCCAATGCATGAAAGTGAAAAGTGAAAGGGAAGTCGCTCAGTTGTGTCCGCTAGTGATCTGTAATTATATTTAAGTCCTATATTTAATTATCACTTCTCATTTAGTATTGACGTGACACTTGAAATAGTTAAACCAACTTTGCTCTATCAAGTCCGACATTTTCAAATATTCATTAAGAATCAAAACTGTCAATAGTAAGATATTATTATTGAATGAGGGTGGGGTTGGAGCCTGTTGGTTTTCTAATTTTAGACATATGACAGTGATGGAAAACATATTCACAGATGAGGCACATGAAAACAAGGACATAATTGTGAAGAGTATAGAATACATAAAATGTGTTATTAGATAGGAAAAAAGTACATTTATGTAAAGCAAGGTAAGATCCTTTGTATTCCAGAAGAAAAAATAAAATTCTATAGTTTTCAGAATCAACTCTTTCTACAAAATTTCATAACATTAAAATCAAATTTCATTCTGATTACAGTACATTTCTTTCCTTTTAATCCATTAATTAAATCTAGTAATGCTCTGCGGGTTTTTCTTTTAGTAATTTATTTTTTAATAAATTCCACAGTACCTTAATGTGACCTATGGTTGACTGAGTCCAGTGAAAGACCACAATAGATAACTGGGGCTAATTTACTTGGCTGCTAGTGTAAACAACTCTGGCATTCTTTTCATTAAGCTGTTTTGGGGGCAAGATGAGCATTTCTTCTACTACTAAGTGGATCTTCAGAGACTAAAGTGTATCACTCAGGAACAAAAGTTTATTCTGGAGGTTGTTAAAAGGAAAGGGAAATAAGAGGAGAGGGAAGAGCAGGGGAGGGGAGAAGGGCAGGAGAGAAAAAGGGGAGGGGAAAAAAGGAGAGGAAGGCAGGTGGACAATTTCAGTGTAAAAGTCAACTGTCCTGAGCTACTAGTTGGAGCAAGAGACTAAATAGAATAATAATGGTCTCTCTAATCCTTGAATTCAATTTTTTCAAATTGTTGAGGCTTTAATTAAAAGTCATGCAAACACACACACACACAATCTCAAATGAGAAACTTTAAATATAGCTTTAGTTTCTATGATAGCACATCCCAAGAATGGTGATACACTTGACACTCCATGATAAATAAATGTATCCAGGAATCTCATATGTGTCAGTGTGACCCTACAAAGGCTCCTATCTTCCTGAATCCTGTCTTTTTAAGTGCAATGGGGTCAGTATCAGTTCTCAATCAGCATGTTTAATTTAGTTCCCAGTGACTGCCTGCTGTGAACCCATTCCCCCTCTAAGTAGTAAATTCTTTATTGCTTTGTCCTTCTACTACATGATGAAAGTAACTCATGTTTCTTGTTAGAGTATAGAAACTACCCAAAGTTCTATGGAAATACCTTTTCAATAAGTGAATTAACTAGTGAACATTTTGGAAGGGGGTAGGGAATAGAATATATCTTCAGCTTAGGAGCTATACAAGACAATTGGATTTGTAACTCTCCTTACAATTATGACACCTCTCAGAAAAGCATTTATTTCATTTGTAAAATTGCCCCAATATTTTAATAGTGTGTGCATATGTGGAAGGGAAAGATTGATAGCCACCTCTTCTGAGGAAAATTTTCAAAATAAATGCCTTTTTTTCTGAAATGTCACTACATCCAGATTTATCTATTCAATCCGTCTTTATCAAACTTTCATGTCTCCCAAATGAACATATCTACTTACAAGCTACATACAAAGAATTTCAGTCACTTGATATCCCTAAGTCAACCAGCCATTCTCAATTATCTGCCTTATACCCCCTTTCCCATATCATTTTTTAGTTCTTTATAAATTATTTTCTCATACAAGCTAAATGCTACACTACGAGATACTAAAATTGGTGTGATTTTTAAAAATTTATTATTATTATTACTTTACCATATTATATTGGCTTTGCCATACATTGACATGAATCCACCACTGGTGTACATGTGTTCCCCGTTCTGAACCCCCCTCCCACCTCCCTCCCCATCCCTTTCCTCTGGGTCATCCCAGTGCACAGTTAACCAATTGGCTAATCTACCTAAGAATGAAATCTAAGCCCGTATTCTTGGGTAAAGGAAAAGAAAAAACAATAAGAGAAGAAACAACCCCATTTAAAAATGGCAGAAGACCAAAGAAGACATACAGCTACAACTACTGCGCAAGATGTTTTCTGGTTTTGCCTCATTCTCTTCTTGGCAGCCCTTGGACCAACAGTCACACCGGCTACCCCAGAGACAATGAAGAGAAGACCCTACTATAGCCATTAGCAAGGCTGGAAGAAGAGTGAAGAAGCCGTTGTACAGAGCACAATAACACTGCTCAAGGCAAGAGTCAGAGGAAGGTCTCCTTAGCTGTGGGCTTCCCTGGTGGTTCAGATGGTAAAGCGTCTGTGATGCGGGAGACCTGGGCTCGATTCCTGGGTGAGGAAGATTCCCTGGA
>SJYC01145015.1:0-20141 GCA_006408675.1 Madoqua kirkii | reverse complement strand
AAATTCCAATATTTTGGCCACCTCATGTGAAGAATTGACTCATTGGAAAAGACTCTGATGCTGGGAGGGATTGGGGGCAGGAGGAGAAGGGAATGACGAGGATGAGATGGTTGGATGGCGTCACCAACTTAATGGACATGAGTTTGGGTAGACTCCAGAGTTGGTCATGGACAGAGAGGCCTGGCATGCTGCAGTCCATGGGGTCTCAAAGAGTTGAACACGACTGAGCAACTAAATTGAACTGATTCTAATAATGCAGGATATTTAATGTCAGAGAAAACATTAAAAATCTATTGTACTAACAGAAAACATTAATGGTTCACAATAATAATAGAAACAAAATCATATTAATAGAAAACATTAAAGGTCTATGATACTAATATAACTATGGCACAAAATTATACAATTATTCCATAGGTGCAGAAGGCCTTCCTTTGTGGCTCAGCTAGTAAAGAATCCGCCTGCAATGCAGGAGACTTGGGTTCTATCCCTGGGTTGGAATGATCCCCTGGAGAAGGGAAAGGCTACCCACTTCAGTATTCTGGCCTGGAGAATTTCATGGACTGTACAGTCCATGGTTCGCAAAGAGTCAAACATGACTGAGCAACTTCATTCATATAGATGTATAAAAGGCCTATAGAAAAATCCAGCTACTGCATGTGCCAAAAGACTCACTAGAGTGTAAATGATAGATGCATCATTAATAAGGATAAAATATAAGATAACTCTAGCTTATAATCCAAGAATTTTTCTCTTAATGAACTCTGCTACATAGACCCCAAAATGGCTATGATAACATTATTTATAACAGCAAAAAGCTGGAAATAAGCTAAATAATCATCAAAGTACTACATTACTGCTACATAACTACTGCAGTAGTTAATATAAATTAGTTAGCACTAAGTAGATTGGCTGTGTACCTACCTGCTAATTTTAAATACATGACTTTGTCAAATCTACTTGATTTCCTTGGGCTTTTGGTGTTCCTATCTGTAAAATAGAGAAAATATCTATTCTGCAGTGTTATAGTCAGAATTAGAGTTAATATATGTGTAAAGCTCTTTGCACAGTGTGACGTAGGCACTCGGTTGATGATTATCTCATAAGTGCATTAATGCTGCCAAGTTTACTTTGCTAGGTTATAGCAACTAAAATAAACGGAGCTTTAATAATAAGGCAAAAGCTATCAGATCCTTTTCATTATGTTGTCTTAGCTGAGGTCCACATCTCTTTTTTGCTTGAATTACTATAATAACCTCCTATCTGATCTTCCTGACTCCAGTCTGTTTTTTCTTATCAGGGGTTTTTCAAACCATAGGTCACATCTCGTTACAAGTTATGAAGTCAACTGAAGGCTGAGACCAGAATTTTAAACAATGAAACAGAACAGAAAATATCAGTGCATCACATGCAGTGCAACTCTGTTTTGCTCTGTGAAACTGTTCTTTAGTTCTCTTTCTGTGTTTAAGTGTGCTATTTGCTATGTATTTCCTATGGGTGATAAAGTTTGATATCTCTCTCTATCTGGCCATTCTCTATAATTCAGCTAAAGTGATCTGCAGTGCAAATCTGGTTATGTCACTTTCCAACTTACATAGCTTTGATGGAGAAAATTAAGCCCTTACACACAAGTCTCCTGGAGATCTTAAGCTGTTTTTCCGTCCTTGACTCCTGTCTCTGGCCTCTGTATTACCCCACTTGCACGGTGATGATCTATTTGTAGCTCACTGAACACGTTACACTGTTTGTCTTCACACCTTGGCACATGTGGGTCCTCCCCTTGGCTACCCATCTCCTCCTTCTGTGACTAATATCTCTCAATTATACACTAAAATTTAGCATATACCACTTCTTTCAGGAAGACTTCCCTGATTCTCTGTCTCTCTGGGCTCTACAAGTGCTACGTTCTTATTGTTACAATAAGACTTATGCCAAGTATAGCAATTTTAATTTATTAGCTGGTCTTATCTGCTAGAACATAAGTTTCTTGAAAACAAGGACTTTTTATTTAACTAAGAATCCCTCGTGAAAAGCAGAAAATCTTACATCTCTCAGGACCTCAGTATGTGATTACTCGTGCTTACTTGGGTGGCAAGTGAGAGATCTTGTGAAAATCTTAGGAATTTATCTGCTTTGTTTTATTTTGTTTTTCATGCCCCAAATTTGGTCTTTAATTGATATTCAGTTTACTTTTTTACAGTAAGGCAAAAAAAAAAAAAGACCTTTTGGAGTCACTGATAGAAAAGCAGATTTGAATATAATTACTGTTTGATATATTGCAATCTTTTGTCTATTAATTTTAACTAGAATGAAACCAGTGCTTTAGTCTCTCTCTCTTGATTGTTGATGTCTGAAATCAGCTTGTTAAATAAAGTTCATCTGCAGAGCCTCTTTTGTGGCAGCTGTCCCCAGTAAACACATCCCCTGCACTATAGCATGCTAAGTCTTTTGAGCCAAAAGATATGTCAAACCATTAGTTATCAAAGAAGACATGACATGTGAGTAGTGAAAATTCCTTAAGCTAGATTGCATGTGGATCTGATATAAATGAAATATAGCATTACTCTTCAAAGATGGATTTTCTGGGTTTTAGGCTGTTTTCATTTCACATTTTCCCTCTCATTTCCTGTCTTTTGATCGTTTATTTATGGCTAACAGCTTTGCAACAGCACAGATACAGGGAGAAGAGAGGAAAATCAAAATGTGTATTAAGTTCCTAATATTCATAAGAATGAGAGCTGAGTGTTCACCATTCACTGTCTGTCAGACACTATGATCAATGCTGTTCTGTGCACTGTGCATTAGCTCACCCCGGCCCTGCAAGCCTTGGTTTGGGAAATTAAAGTTTGGCAAGATAAAGTAAGCTGTCACAGTTACATAATTAGAGCTGATTTCTCATTCTTTATATTTAAAATGCAAAAATATGATTGGGTAGAAGGTAGACATGAGGAGCTAAACTGGGAATTTGAGTTTATGGTTGATTTATTCAAAGACACTTTTTCCTGCCCATGGGTGTATAGAATATTCTGGACAATGGGTATCCTCCTGCACTTCACAGCTTTCACTTGTCTGGTATATTTTGCTGTACCATTAAGAAATTAATAAAAATAAAAAACCAAATCTTATTCATTCACTCATTTATTCATATTTTAGAGTCTAGAGATACAAGCAAAAATAGGAAACATTAGAATCAGCGAAGAATTTAGACATGTAAGTAAAAATTATAGCATGTAATCATAGATACCTTTGAACTGATACAAACAATAAGAGACAAATAAAACGAGCACTTAACTCTTTCTGGAGAAATTGGGGAAGACCTTTTGAAGAGGTGACACTTGAAATGAAGGATAAGAGATTTCTGGGTCATTCCTTACATCCATGTTAAAAATAGATGGAGCCTATGGTGACAATGGCCTAAAATACTGCTGCAGAGAACACACTTTTAGAAAGCTGATGAAAGCGATTGTCCAGAGTTAGGACACTACAGCTTCCAGGACATTCCCTATTCCCTAGGCTTTCAAGTCTGCTGAGATGACAAGTTCAACATGAACCTGCTTCATGAATTTTGTGGTGGGAGTTTGATGGTGGAGAAGGAAGGAAGTATTGGGAATGGAGAAGTTTGACAACTTCTGAAGCACTAGGTGCTTCGTCATTTTCCTTTTTTCAGATTCCGTTTCTTTCTATGTTGAGTGAGTCACTATCATAGCAATGCCATTAGCCTGAACATTATAGTTCATTCCCAAGTAAAGTGATAGGGACTGGCCTCCTCTTGTTAGGGATTCACCCATCCTTAACTGATTCTGAATTCTTGATAATGGTAGAAATCAGAAGTATTATTAGTTACTCTTGAAGTTCTTGGAAGTACCAGTTTAAGAGAGGGCCCCCAAAACTTTTGCTCATATTTTTTGTACACATGAAATAATGGGAAACAGTAGAATCAAGAATGGAACGCATTCTGCCTTCCAGATCCACCTTGTATAAATGCAAAAGAAGCCGCAGATGGAAGCACACAGATGGACTCCTGCTGATCATGCAGCTGTTTCTTTGTTGGTACAGAAAACCCACTGTGGGCGCGAGCAATGGAGGAAAAGACAATATTAGAATGCAAGGGCATTTTAATTATACTTACCATAATTCCAGTGTTTTATTCTGTGGTGAATTGTTTGGGGAGTTGTCTTGAAATTAGAATCCAATTGGGCAAACTTGAATCAATTAAAGCAGTACTGTTTAGAAATATACAGAGAAGTGAATTGCAAAAGATTTCCCAGTAATCTTGCTTTCTGATGTTTAGACTTCCTTTGGTGATCCTTAGGTTGGAGGGGAGAGGAAAGGGAGAAAAGACTCAGAAATGAAGAGCCCCGTTTCTGTTCCTGAGGGACTTTCATTGGAGAATATCTTAGCTCCTTGAACTTTTAAAATTCTAGATACTCTTATCAGAGGCCAGGCCTGCAGGGAGGGAAGCCAACTTGCCTGAAGTAATGTGATTCTAAGCTTGTTCTGCCATTCCTATTTCCAGGAATGGAAACTTGAGAGCCAACTAAGTAAGTCACTTACTAAGAAAGCTGCTTACTGAATGTCAGGCTGAATTTCATTTTATAAATTATTAGATGACTGCTATCTTCCAGGCACAGGGTTGAGTGAGAGACACAATGTTCTTGTCCTTCTAAGAGCTGGTAGGGGAAACATATTTATTTTGGACTAGTGAATTAATTATGTGATGATAAATGGAATAAATCCAAAGTAAAATGTGATATGAGACCACGTGCTCAGTTGTGTCCAATTCTTTGCAACCCCATGGACTATAGCCCACCAGGCTCCTCTGTCCATGGAATTTTCCAGGGAAGAATACTGGAGTGGGTTGCCATTTTCTTCTCCAGGGAAAGAGTGACAGAAGAGCATATCAGAGTGAAACTAGAAATAGATCGAAGGGGCAGCAAAGGCCCTTCTGGGTAGCTCAAGGCTCACATGCTGAACAGCGTTATAAAAGTTAAGAAAGAGGTCAAAAGAGCTCCAATTACAAGGAACAGCTTGTGTGAATACTCTGTGGCTGAAAGGGGATTGAGTTGTTTGAGGAACTGAGAGAAGACCAATGTGCCTGGAGGACAGAGACTGAAAGAAGGCCAGGGAAGTGGGCAGAGACTGGACTAAGAGAGCCTCGTAAGCCAGACAATAATTTTGTACTGTACTCTAAGGACAATGGGAAGCCAAAGATTTTAAGAAGGAGCGTGCACTTCAATGTGAATATTTTAAAAATGTCCATTTGGCAGTTGTGCAGAGGTGATCTGGAAGGTCGCAAGTCTGGAAGCAACCCACTCTAGTATTCTTCCCTGGAGAATCACAAGAATAGAGGATCCTGACAGGCCATAGTCCATAGGGTGGCAAAGAGATGGACATGACTATGGCAACTTAACACTCATACACGCAAATCTGAAAGCAGATTTAGTCAAGAGGTTCTGGTGGCACCTCTGATGATAAAAGTCTTATAGATCTGAGAAAGATTTCTGAGTCACATCAGTGAGGTTTGGTGAGTGGTTAGTTGATGTGAGGTTTGGTGCGTGGTTAGTTATAAATTATGAAAGGGGAAAGGGTATTATATTTTCTCAGTGAACAAATAGGTATTTGACTGTGTCATTTGCAGACATTAAGACCCAAGAGAAGGATGAGACTTGATGAGTGGGTACAGTGCAGGAAAATTATAAGTTTAAGCTCAGACAGTTGAATCTGGTATGTCTCTGAGAAATACCCAGTTGAGGAGACAGCATAGAAATGGAAGAGTGGAGGTGCTGAAGTGAGGTGGACTGAGTTGTATTACCTATGCTGTCACTTACCATCCATGAATATTGGATAAATTTAAAAATAATCTTATATATCCTTTTCCCCATCTTTAAAATGGAGACAACTGCAACAGCACCTCCCCTGAGTTGTGCAAATTAAATGAGAACATACATCAAACTAACAGTAGATACTTGAGGATGAGCAGGAGATGAGGTGGTGTAGGAAGTTGAATAATAGGCAGACTGATATGACTGATCTTTTTTTATCATTTTAGTTTTCATAAGAATGTATATCAATATTCTACATATATTTGAAAACAAACAAAATGATAAAATATGATAATATATAAAAGACTAAATTAAAAATGTGCGTTACAGCACTTGTCAGAGCACTTGGTGAACAGTCACTAAATGTTAGCTGTCTGTAGACATTGGGAGCTTGAGCTCAGAGGGAAGTCTGGTCTAGAGGTGTGCCTTTTGTAGTCTTCAGCATTCTGACAGTAACAAAGCCACGGCAGTTGATGAAATCCTTTGCAGAGAGATCTATGTCTTCTGCTGTGTAAAAGAGAACCAAGGGTTAAACTTTGAGGAATTCCACTGTTAAAGAGTGAATAGCTAAAGGAGTCTTAGAAAAGGAAGCCAGCAAGGCAGGAAGAAAACTGCCCATCCGGGCAAGGTGAGCTTACGTTTGAAAGAAAACATAAATCATATGGCATGTTGTTGCAAGCTATAATGAGTGGAAAACTACAAAGTGTGCCTTGGACAAATTAAACTGGAGTCTTGAGCAGGCTCTCTGGATAATCAGGCAACAAACTTTGCTGAGAAACTATCTGGTTCTTTATTTTAAATCAAATCTTGGCTTCTGTCCTGGAAACTGGGCCAACCAGTTGGTCATCTGGAAGTTGAATCCATATTTCTTATGAAATTCTCTGTCTATTGGAAGGTGCTACTTAAAACTGAGTCAATTTATATAAAATGAAGAATTATCCTTGATGTCAGAGAGGAAAGCAAAAAGGTACAAAGAAAGGAAGTTTCATTCTTTACCCTCATTGTCCTGACCAATGTATAACCTTTAATTTTTTTCAACAAAATTTAGTTTCCTTGACTTATAATTTAATAGACAGCCATTCCTCTTCCTAAATTTCCTTTTTGTAAAAACTGATACTTTCCTCCTTAATATTTACAAAAGAATGACTTTCTGACCTTACCAAAAAAGAGCTGAATCTTCACTATACTATATATGTTTCCAAAGGGAGAGAAAGGTTTAATTCTATGCTCTGTTTTTCAGTTACACAGCATTTTACCTTAGACACTAAAAATGCTAGTTTTTTTTTGTTTTATTTTAAATTTTAATTTATTTATTTTTCATTGAAGGATACTTGTTTTATAGAATTTTGCTGTTTTCTGTCAAATCTCAACGTGAATCAGCCATAGGTATCCATATATCCCCTCCTTTTTGAAACTCCCTCCCATCTCCCTTCTCATCCCACCCCTCTAGGTTGATACAGAGCCCCTGTTTGAGTTTCCTGAGCCACACAGCAAATTCCCATTGGCTGTCTATTTTACATATGGTAATGTAAGTTTCCATGTTACTCTCTCCATACATCTCACCCTCTACTCTCTTCTCCCCATGTCCGTAAATATGTTCTCTATGTCTGTTTCTCCCCTGCTGCCCTGTAAATAAATTCTTCAGTACCATTTTTCCAGATCCACATATATGTTTTATAATACAGTATTTCTTTTTCTGACTTACTTCACTCTGTATAATAGGTTCTAGGTTCATCCACTTCATTAGAACTGGCCCAGATGTGTGCCTTTTTATGGCTTAGTAATATTCCATTGTGTATATGTACCACAACTTCTTTATCCATTCATCTCTCGATAGACATATAGGTTGCTTACATGTTCAAGCTATTATAAATAGTGTTGCAGTGAACAATGGGATACATGTGTTTCATTCAATTTTGGTTTCCTCAGGGTATATGCCTAGGCATGGGATTGCTGGGTCACATGGTGATTTTATTCCTAGATTTTTAAGGAGTCTCCATACTGCCTTCTATAGTGGCTGTATGAATTTACATTCCCACTAACAGTGCAAGAGTGTTCTTTTCTCCACACCCTTTCCAGCATTTATTGTTTGTAGAATTTTGGATGAGGGCCATTCTGACTGGTGTGAGGTGATATCTCATTGTAGTTTTGATTTGCATGTCTCTAATAAATGAGCTACACTGAGCATCTTTTCATGTGTTTGTTAGCCATCAGTGGTTTGTGTGAGCTTCGTATAGGGTAAAATTTGTGCTGAGTTTTTGTTTGTTTTTCCTCTGATGGGCAAGGCTGTGTGAGGTGGTACTCCTGTCTGCTGATGACTGGGTTTGTATTTTTGTTTTATTTGTTGTTTACATGAGGCGTCCTTCACAGGGTGCTGCTGGTGGTTGGGTGATGCCGGGTCTTGTATTCAAGTGGTTTCCTTTCTGTGAGTTCTCACTATTTGATACTCCCTCAGGTTAGTTCTCTGGTAGTCTAGGGTCTTGAAGTCAGTACTCCCACTTCAAAGGCTCAGGGTTTGATTTCTGGTCAGGAGCAAAGATTCCACAAGTGGTTTGTTACGGCATTAAGGGAGAGTAAAACAAATATCCAAAAATAAGAAACCAAAGATGAACCCCAGACAAATGGCAATTACAAAATCAGGCAAATAATAATTAAAATAATTGAATATACATATATTCATATATACCCATGAGCAAAGTCAAAACAGTCCAACAAAAATATAGTCTATTGATCTAGCAAACAAAGGAAATCAAAATTTATATTTACCAGTTAAGAACAAAACTATCTTAAGCACAAACTGGAAAACAAAACTAAAGCAAGGCAGCAAGTGGGGAATAAAGCAATGAAAGCAAAACTAACAAATATGTTGAGAGGAAAGAAAAGAAAAGAAAGAATAGATATGCAAAGTTATAGATGAAGAAGACTTATAAACATTAAATATTAACTGCAAGGGGAAAAGAATGGTGGGAAAGGCAAACAAAGGAATAAATGCAGAAAAAATATAATGAGTTTAAAAAAGTAAAATTATAAAAAAGAGAAAAGAGAAAAAACAGAAGAAATAAAAAAGGGGAAAAAAGGAAAACTCCACAGAACTTCAAAAGCCCATTGTAGAGGCAGAGTTTTATAAAAACAATAGAAAGTGTGACTGAATATACACATATACATATTCACCTGTAAGCAAAATCAAAACAGTCCAACAAAAATTAAGTACAATAGATTGACCTGGTGAACAGAGGAAACCAAACATTATATCTACCACAAGAAAACTATTAAAGCACAAACTGGAAAACACAACTGAAGCAAGGTGCCAATTGGGGAATAAAGCAATGAAAATAAAACTAACATGTTGAGAGGAAAGGAGGAAAGAAAAGAAAGAATAAATACACAAAGTTAAATAGAGATACATAAAGAAGATTTATATATGTTAAAGATTAACTTCAAGGGGAAAAGAACAGAAGAGGAAGCAAACAAAGGAATAAATGTAGAAAAAAATAGGTTTAAAAAATTAAAATTAAAAAAAGAAAATTCTGGAGAATTGCAAAAGCCCAACGTACAGGCAGAGGTTTATGACAACAATAAAAAAAATGTGTCTGAGGAAAAAGAAAAAAAAAGCTTAAAAATTTAATTTAATTTCTTAGTGCCAATAAAACTGACAACTACAACAGGGGGGAAAGAAAGGGAAAAGAAGAAAGAAAAAAAAGCCCAAAGAATCTACAGAACAAGTCAAATACACTGATGCTGGGAAACACTGAAGGCAAAGGGAGAAGCGGGATGAGATGGTTTAATGACATCACTGACTCAATGGAAAAAAGTCTGAGCAAACTCTGAGAGATAGCGAAGGACAGGGAAACCTGAAATGCTGCAACCCCCTCCATGGGGTTGCAAAGAGTCAAACACGACTGAGCAATTGAACAACAACAACCATTAATGTAGCTTTTTAAAGTTATTCACTTACATAAAATAATAAATTCCACATAATTTAAATGGAGTTATAAAACAATATGGGCTTCCCAAGAGGTGGTAGTGGTAAAGAACCTATCTAAATGCAGCAGACATAAAAGACACAAGTTTGATCCCTGGGTTGGGAAGATCCCCTGGAGAATGAAATGGCAAACCACTCCAGTATTCTTGCCTGAGGAATCCCATGGATAGAGGAGCCTGATGGGCTACAGTACATGGGGTCACAAAGAATGAGATACAGAGTAAAGGACAGAGTGGAGTCTTATAAAACAATATAAGACTACTATGTGGGTGGCAATATTAGGGTCTATTAGTTCAGTCACTCAGTCATGTCAAACTCTGCAACCCCATGAACACAGGCCTCCCTGACGATCGCCAACTCTTGGAGTTTACACAAACTCGTGTCCATTGTGTAAGTGATACCATCCAGCCATCTCATTCTCTGTCATCCCCTTCTCCTCCTGCCCTCAATCTTTCCTAGCATCAGGGTATGAGAATTAAGCATGAAGGTGTCACAACTGCTTGGCTTGCAGGGACCCTGGCAGTGCCAAGTGTGCAGGGACATGGACTGTGTCCATGGCAGGAGTTATGGCCCCATCAGAGTATTATTTCAAGCCTCTTGTAGCTGATGATCAGAAGACCTCTTTGGCTAGTCTTTCTCCATAGCTCCACCTATTCAGGCACTTAGAAGGGATCCCTTGCTTGAGGTCCTTCTCTGTTGTTTGGCTTGTCAGGCACTTAAAGGGGCACCTTGGGTGGGGTCCTACTCTGCAATTCTATGCATCAGGCATTTGACGGGCCAGCCTCTCTATTGTTCAGCTGCTGATGCTGCATGGACTGTGTCCATGGCAGGAGTTATGGCCCCATCAGAGTATTATTTCAAGCCTCTTGTAGCTGATGATCAGAAGACCTCTTTGGCTAGTCTTTCTCCATAGCTCCACCTATTCAGGCACTTAGAAGGGATCCCTTGCTTGAGGTCCTTCTCTGTTGTTTGGCTTGTCAGGCACTTAAAGGGGCACCTTGGGTGGGGTCCTACTCTGCAATTCTATGCATCAGGCATTTGACGGGCCAGCCTCTCTATTGTTCAGCTGCTGATGCTGCCCTGTGGAGAGAGAGAGGCTATGGTGATGGCTCCACCCCCTACACATGACTCAGCAGTATTGCCTTGCTTCCATGGCTGCCTGGCTTTCCTCCACAGGCGTTTCCCACCACGATCTCATCCCTCACATCCCCTTGAGCTGTCTCTCTGCACTCAACAGCAGCCCTCGCCCTGGGATTGCTCCACAACCCCTAACACCAGCTTCCATCCACTGCTCCTTCCAGGAGACTTGCATTCCTCCGTGGCATATGTATGGCTGCGGCAAGGACTGTCTGATTCTCATTCCATTTAGGCTGCCATAGATCAGCTGTTTCACTCTCAGCCTTAAATGTTTCTCCTCTGAGTCAGACAATTGTCTGGATGTGGGGATCGGACCCCTGCTTTAGTTCCCCCACCCACCGAGGGCAAGTCCAGTCCAACTAACACTCCTGTTTTCCCCCCTAGTTCCTTCATCCTACTGAGTTTTATGTGGTTCTATATATTCTTTTCCTCTGGCCAGGTACTCCTGTCCACTCTCAGCTGGTGTTCTGCATGCACTTCTGTGTCTGAATATGTATTCCTAATGTATCCATAGAGAGAGATGTAATCCATGTCCACCTACTTCTCTGCCATCTTGTTCTGCAAACTGCTAGTTTTATTGAGGAGTAATTAACCCTAATCACACCATAGAGAGAATGGGAAGTAGAAGAAATAAGTGGGTCACAATAAATTTGAGGTTTTAAATGGCATTGGGATTCCCTGATAGCTCAGTTGGTAAAGAATCTGCCTACAATGCAGGAGCCCCTGGTTCAATTCCTGGGTTGGGATGATCCACTGGAGAAGGAATAGGCTACCCACTCCAGTATTCTTGGGCTTCCCCTGTGGCTCAGCTGGTAAAGAAGCCTCCTGCAGTGGGAGACCTGGGTCTGATCCCTGGGTTGGGAAGATCCCCTAGAGAAGGGAAAGGCTATCCACTCCAGTATCCCAGCCTGGAGAATTCCATGGACTGTTTTAGTCCATGTTATTGCAAAGAGTTAGACACGACTGAGGAACTTTAAGGCATAAGGCAGATGGCACTAGTTCTAGCTCCCTCTTCTGCTTGGATTCTGAGCAAAAGCAGTTGAGGGACTAAGAGGAGGATGCTTTAAATAGCCCCTCCCACTCTGCATCAGTTCTGTTGTTTTCAATGCAGCAGAGCATGGTGAACATCCTGCCTTGAGCACATTAAATTTCCTACTAGCCCAGTTTTGCTGGTTACCTACCCAGGTGTCTCAGTGGTAGAGAATCCACCCGCCACTGAAGGAGACACAGAAGACACGGGTTTGATCCCTGGGTCAGGGAGATTCCCTTGGAGTAGAAAATGGCAACTCACTCCAGTATTCTTGCCTGGAAAATTCCATGGACAAAGGAGCCTCACAGGCTACAGTCCATGGTGTCACAAAGAGTTGGACATGACTGAGTATGGCACAGCAACAGGAACCTATTTTTGAATCCCAGGCAAGTCATTTCCTTCCATGAACATCACTCTCCTAATCTGCTAACAGGAGATAATAATCCTGCTATCCTCATAAAGTTGTTAAGAGGAGTGGGTAAGTCAGCACAGGCAAAGCTCATGGCATATAGGAAACTCTCATACATGGCATGACCAACATCCTTAAATGTGAGAATTCCCTCAGTAGAATTGTTAATCTCTTTATTTTCATCTGTCTAAATTCATTTATGAAATGTCTTTCTACTCCCCCTAATCGCCTTCTCCCAAACTTTAAGATTGTCTTTATAAAGGTGACAGGTTTTGCCCTCCATCAGCAAATTCAGTTACACAAAATAAGCATTTTATTTTCTTCAGACTCAGCCTGAGTTTTATTTGAGACCTTATTCTCCCAGGAAGGATAAAAACACCCTCAGTCAATTTAAGGACTTCTCTCCCGTCTTTTCCTGGGATTATGCGTAAGTATGTGAAATGCACATAATGACAAAGCTTGGGAAGAAGGAGCATTTGTCCTTAAATATGCAAGGAATGGTAACAGTGTTCATGCTGTAGCCTGGTCCTGACCATTCATCTTCACTAGTTTCACTGGGAGGCCATGGTTCTTTATGTGCATGGTCTGTCCTGTCTGATATCTCCTCTAATTGCATGTGTGCTGGCACAGGGAACTCCTTTCGTAAGGTAGAGAAGCTATGCTTTCTTCCCAGATTCTCGAATTATTTGATCTATATCCTGAGCTACTAAGTTATTCTATGATCTTCTTTTTTTTAAAAATTTTATAAAAATCAAAGACTTGCACATTATTTCTACTCTCCTACCTGACGCATTCCTTTTTCACAGCCATAAATGCAAAGCTAATTACCCACTTGATGAGGGAAAAAGGAAGGGACTACCAGAGAAGGAAGGACCAAAGTCAATATCACGAATCTACTGTCTGCCCCTCAGGTCTACAGACATATTATGGAAGGTAATGCTTTCTGCCATTGGGCACACTGAGGTACTATGTAGTGAAAGAAATGTCATGCAGAATTTATGATATTACTTCTGCTTGGCAGAAGGACATTTTAAAAGTGCAAGTTTTGCTTTTCTTAAAATTGACCAGGACTGTACATAATGACTTAAGTTTAAAATCTTCCATGAGTGATACAAGGGGGCTCATTACACAGACTAGTGAGGGGAACCTTAAAGTCAAAATCATCACCCCTATATCAAAGAGGCAGACAAGACCTGAAACATTATGTGTGCTTGGAAACATAAACTCTTTTTCTCTGGTGTTGGAGCCTTGACTGAAGGCCCAATTCCATGCTTTTTTGGAATTTTAAGAATTTTTCTTGACTTTTTCTGGACCCAATAAATTCTGCAGAATTTAGCAAGAGAGAAAAAAAAAAGTTTGCTGTTTTGCTCTGGTCCACTTGTAAATGTAGCTTTCTTGTTGCCCTTGGTTACCCCCTGTGTTAACAGTAATTGGAGGGAAAACAATTCACAATTTGGTTTTCAAAGAGGACAAAGGGATTGGGAAACATTATTTACCTACTAGACAGAAGCAGACCTTGGTGGCCATCTGGTGCGCCATGTTTTTGGGTAATTAACATGCATCCACACTTCTATTTTGTTTCCTTTTTGAACTGGATCTGAAAATGTGTGCTAACAGACTGTCTGTAACACAAAGGAGCCAATGCTAAAAAATGATTATACTCATCCTGTTTCAAAAAACAATGCAAAAAAAAAAAAAAAAACCCAAACTCTGTTTTGCCACCAAAGGCAGAAGCTGCCCTAAGGGCTGCCAAAGACTCTGGGTCCTGTATAGAATTGCTTGTTCGAGCCAGTCACCACATTTGGTGAACAATCTTGGAGGCTCAATATTCCCCATTCCTTTTCATCAGCCTTGTCACCCACAGCCTTAGGGGGAACATTCACTCGACCGAATGTTCATGGCCACAGTGATACAGCCCCTTCATGGACTGGATTTTGAATCTGGGATTAGTTCTCACTGGTTAGCAGCTTGAGTTTGTTTTTCCAAATGTCTTTATCATAACTATAAAAACGAGTGAGTCAACCTTTGAATAGTGGCTTAATATGTCTGTGTGCTGGCAATATATATTTGATTAAATCTACAGGGAGAAGAAATGACTTTACCTGGAATAAAGCCAGGTGGGATAATTTAACATTAGGTAAAATGTACAAGTCTAAACAATTTCTTTCTGGAAGATTTTACTTTATAATGTCAGTGCAATATCTTCATCCCCAAAATATCTGGATGTATTTTAAGTCAACCTGAACGAATAGATGAGAAAACACAGATTGTCATAGTGAATATAAGCAAAAATATATAGAGATGAAAATGTGCAGCTGAAAACAGTAGCTCAAGGGAAAAGGTGAGGATTAAATGAAATTTCACTGTAGAATATTAATCTCACAATGTGAAACTTTAAAGGTAAATTAATTTTTAACATAAATTGATATTTAATATTCGGTTTTTTAAAATATGGAAAGGTTAGCTTATTTTGGGTGAATGCAAATTGTTTACTGACTTAATTCTATATTTATATTTCATGTAGAGTTATACATACTAGAAAAGAAATATTCTGAATTCATTACATTCCCCTTTTACACTTAAGAAAATTGAGTTTTAGGAACAAATTACTTAACTGTGTTCACTTGCATAGGGTAGATGTTAAATGTAAATGGACCCTAATTCATTTAGTCCCTCCTCTTCCTTTTGCCTTGAATTATTTGATTAACCCAAGGTAGGTGCTTGAGTACAGTGATGTGTAAGACAACAAGACCAGATCAATCACCCTAAAAGTGATTATGTCTCATCAATGCAGTTCAGTCGCTCAGTTGTGTCTGACTATTTGTGACCCCATGGAATGCAGCACGCCAGGCCTGCCTGTTCATCACCAACTCCCGGAGTTCACCCAAACTCGTGTCCATTGAGTTAGTGATGCCATCCAAGCATCTCATCCTCTGTCATCCCTTTCTCCTTCTGCCTTCAATCTTTCCCACATCAAGGTCTTCTCAAGTGAATCAGCTCTGCGTATCAGGTGGCCAAAGTATTGGAGTCTCAGCTTCAACATCAGTCCTTCCAATGAACACCCAGGAATGATCTCCTTTAGGGTGGACTGGTTGGATCTTCTTTCAGTCCAAGGAACTCTCAAGTCTTCTCCAGTACCACAGTTCAAAAGCATCAATTCTACAGTGCTCAGCTTTCTTTATAGTCCAACTCTCACATCCATACATGACCACTGGAAAAACCATAGTCTTGGCTAAATGGACTTTTGTTGGCAAAGTAATATCTCTGCTTTTTAATAAGCTATCTAGGTTGATTATAACTTTCCTTCTGAGGAGTAAGTGTCTTTTAATTTCATGGCTGCAGTCACCATCTGCAGTGATTTTGGAGCCCTCCCCCAAATAGTCTGTCACTGTTTCTACCGTTTCCCATCTATTTGCCATGAATTGCAGGTCAGAAAGCAACAGTTAGAACTGGACATGGAAAAATAGACTGGTTCCAAATAGGAAAAGGAGTACGTCAAGGCTGTATATTGTCACCCTGCTTGTTCAACTTATATGCAGAGTATATCATGAGAAATGTTGGGCTGGAAGAAGCACAAGCTGGAATCAAGATTGCTGGGAGAAATAGCAATAACCACAGATATGCAGATGACACCACCCTTATGGCAGAAAGTGAAGAGGACCTAAAAAGCCTCTTGATGAAAGTGAAAGAGGAGAGTGAAAAAGTTGGCTTAAAGCTCAGCATTCAGAAAACGAAGATCATGGCATGTGGTCCCATCACTTCATGGGAAATAGATGGGGAAACAGTGGAAACAGTGTCAGACTTTATTTTCTGGGCTCCAAAATCACTGGAGATGGTGACTGCAGCCATGAAATTAAAAGAAGCTTACTACTTGGAAAAAAAGTTATGACCAACCTAGACAGCATATTGAAAAGCAGAGACATTACTTTGCCAACAAAGGTCCATCTAGTCAAGGCTATAAAGCTCAGCATTCAGAAAACGAAGATCATGGCATGTGGTCCCATCACTTCATGGGAAATAGATGGGGAAACAGTGGAAACAGTGTCAGACTTTATTTTCTGGGCTCCAAAATCACTGGAGATGGTGACTGCAGCCATGAAATTAAAAGAAGCTTACTACTTGGAAAAAAAGTTATGACCAACCTAGACAGCATATTGAAAAGCAGAGACATTACTTTGCCAACAAAGGTCCATCTAGTCAAGGCTATGGTTTTTCTAGTGGTCATGTATGGATGTGAGAGTTGGACTGTGAAGAAAGCTGAGAGCTGAATAATTGATGCTTTTGAACTGTGGTGTTGGAGAAGACTCTTGAGAGTCCCTTGGACTGCAAGAAGATCCAAACATTCCATTCTGAAGGAGATCAGCCGTGGGATTTCTTTGGATGGAATGATGTTGAAGCTGAAACTCCAATACTTTGGCCACCTCATGCTAAGAGTTGACTCATTGGAAAAGACTCTGATGCTGGGAGGGATTGGGGGCAGGAGGAGAAGGGGATGACCAAGGATGAGATGGATGGATGGCATCACTGACTCAATGGACGTGAGTCTGAGTGAACTCTGGGAATTGGTGATGGATAGAGAGGCCTGGTGTGCTGTGATTCATGGGGTCACAAGGAGTTGGACACGACTGAGCAACTGAACTGATGGGGCTGGATATCATGATCTTAGTTTTCTGAATGTTGAGTTTTAAGCCAACTTTTCACTCTCCTCTTTCACTTTCATTGGGAGGCTCTTTAGTTCTTCACTTTCTGCCATGAGGGTGGTGTCATCTGTATATCTGAGGTTACTGATATTTCTCCCAGCAATGCTGATTTCAGCTTGTGCTTCATCCAGACCAACATTTCTCATGATGTACTCTGCATATAAGTTAAATAAGCAGGGTGACAATATACAGCCTTGCTGTATTCCTTTCTTATTTGGAACTAGTCTGTTGTTCCATGTCTGGTTCTAACTGTTGCTTCCACCTGCATACAGATTCTCAAGAGGCAGGTCAGGTGGTCTGGTATTCCCATCTCTTTCAGAATTTTCCACAGTTTATCGTGATACACACAGCCAAAGGCTTTGGCATAGTCAATGAAGCAAAAATAGATGTGTTTTCTGGAATCTCTTGCTTTTTCAAGATGATGATCCAGTGAATGTTGGCATTTGATTTCTGGTTGCTCTGCCTTTTCTAAAACCAGCTTGAACATTTGGAATTTCAGGGTTCATGTATTGTTGATACGTGGCTTAGAGAATTTTAAGCATTACTTTGCTAGTGTATGAGATGAGTACTATTGTGTGGTAGTTTGAGGACTGTTTAGCATTGCCTTTCTTAGGGATTGGAATGAAAATTTACCTTTTCCAGTCCTGTGGCCACTGCTGAGTTTTCCAAATTTGCTGGCATATTGAGTGTTTCACATAGCAGACAGGAAAACTGAGTTATAGAGGTGTGGATATGGAGATCTTTGGGAATAGAGAAGAGTGCCTGAATTGTGTGCGTATGTACAAGTGCATGTGTTGGGGACAGCATACAAGGAGTTTGAAATGTCCACAGGAATAGAGAATTCTTAAATATTTTATGCAAACAAAATAAGGCATAATTATTGCATTGTTTTTCTCCATTGGCTCCCCTTTCCTTTTTCTGATGGCACCAGAAACAAAGGCCACATTTGGGTCTGATTCCGAGTTCAAGATATCTGCGAATAGAACTAAGAGGAGCCATGGGAGAGTAGGTAATGAGAATTCAAAGCTACAGCTCCTAGGATTGTAATCCTTAATGCTCAAGGATTTCCAGTGCACACAAGTGAACAATACAGATCGGGAAGCTGAGACAGGCAAGTGGGTGGGGCCAAAAATAGACTATTCATGGTCAAGACAGAATGGAATCAGTGGAACCTGAATTGGGTTTTTGGATGAAAGAGTTGCAGTTTGAGCTGGACCTTGTCAATGGAGATGATTTGTCACTGCTCATCCTAACCTGACGATTGCCTAAACAAACACACAGAGGTGAATGACTATGCATTTGTCAAATTCTAACCTCAGAGGCTGCCTACCTACATCATCTCACAGGTGGGGATGGTGGCGGTGGTAGTGATGGTAGTGGCACATATTAAAGCTACAAAACAGTGGACTAGGAGGACAAGCACATTTCCAGGGATGGAGGGCAATGGACAAATATGCCATAGGCCAGAAACCAGAAACATGCTTGTTAGGAAGAAGCTCTGTACAAGGCAGGTCTAACTCAAATGTAACCATTGTCAATGCAGCATTAGGATGGGGAGGAATGTAGCCCTGTCCCTTGGAGGAAAAAAGCATCAATGAGTCTTGATTACTTCAACCATGGGACTTCTCTGCTATTTCTTAAGGGTAAGGGGTATCTCAAGAGGAAAAAAATATACGCTGGTGGAATGATACAGGCAGTGACAACTGGATCCAATGGGACTGCCAGGGCCAGGATGTAAGCAGAAGCAAAGCTTCTTTATAAAGAAAGGGGAAAGAATGGATGCCATGGTAAGGAGAGGAATTCTTTTAAAATTTTTCTGAGAAGGAATCTTTTTGTGGGCATACTTTTTCCTAGACTCTTAGTAAATGTTTGTTTTTCTCTAAACCTCATATACTGTGATGAAACAAAACAACTCTCTTCTGTGCCTGAATATTATGGTGTCCTTAGGAAAGAAAAGAGCACAGAATGAAGCGACTGAATCTTCTCCACTTCTCTCTGTCAGTTGGGTCCCCTGGAATAGAATACAAAGTAGAGATTTATTGGGGGTAATGATCATGGAAGATAAAGAAGGAACAAGATTAAGCAAGGAAACTCTTTAGATCATGGTATAGATCTGCTACCTATCAAAAGAGAAGGGGAGGGATGGAGCATTACGTAGGAGGAATTTCAGAAGCTCTACTTGGTTTTGGCCAGTCTGCTGGGTGCTGTGGTGTATGGAGCCATCACACACACTTGATACCTCTACTATGCTGAGACATCAGCTAGAGACTGCCCAGGAAGAGCACGACCTTGGCGCCAGTGTTGCTGATCACTGCTGACTGATAGATTCTGTCTTGAAGGCAGATATGGGAAGTGTACATCCTTGGCTGCCACACAAGACTGGTAATAGGGTGTGTGGCAGCCAAGGAGACTGCCCAATAATTGGCCCCGTGGCCATATCCTCATTACAACCTAAATCTTATATTATTATGCATGAAATGTCATCAAAGAAAATTTTTAGTTTCCAGTTACTATGAAAGTCCCATAGAAAGTTCTCCTATTTTATATAGTACTAAAAAAAAAGAATCTTTTCTTTAAAAGAAGTAATGCATATTACTTCCAAATTTAACATTCACTGGGCAAGAAAATTCTTGTGATAATGTTCTTTTTTATATTAATTACTTATTTTGTTGAAGGATAATTGCTTTACAGAATTTTGTTGTTTTCTGTTAAACCTCGACATGAATCAGCCATAGGTATACATATTTCCCCTTCCTTTTGAACCTCTCTCTCATCTTTCTCCCCATCTCACCCTTCTAGGTTGATACAGAGCCCCTATTTGGGTTTCCTGAGTCATACAGCAAATTCCCTTTGGCTATCTATTTTACATATGGTACTGTAAGTTTCCATGTTACTCTTTGCATACATCTCACCCTCTCCTCTCCTCTCCCCATATGGAGAATCTTTAGAAAAACTAGGAATAAACCACCATCAGTTCAGTTCAGTTCAGTCGCTCAGTCCTGTCCAACTCTTTGCGACCCCATGAATTACAGCACGCCAGGCCTCCCTGTCCATCACCAAT
>SJYC01145013.1:0-32663 GCA_006408675.1 Madoqua kirkii | reverse complement strand
ATGAGGTGGATGAACCTAATACAAAGTGAAATAAGTCAGAAAGAGAAAGATAAATATTGTATTCTAGCACATATATATGGCATCTAGAAAAATGGTACTGAACAATTTACTTACAGGGCAGTAATGGAGAAAGGGGGAAGATACTTGTTATAATGTTTTCAGTCTCTCATGCTGCTCTGTTCAACTCATTTTATCTTGGCTTAAATTAGTAGAGGAGAAATGCAGTAATTTTCACCAGCCCTGAAACAAATAATTCTCCTAGCTTTCATTTCTCATTGAGGTTAAGATGGCCCAACCGATTTTAACGTTATGCAGTGGTTTTACACTTTAAAAAGTATATGTACATAAATATGCATTATATTTGTTAATAAATATATGATACATAGTATAGATTTATACTTATTAATACACACACATATATCCTCTTAGAATTGTAGGCTGTGCTTTGGTTTACTGCTGATGCTTTGCTAATAGAACTAGTTAAGAAATATTCTGGAAGGCATATTAGAAACTATACACAAGTGAATCTCAGTGCTACTTCACAGAAAAATTAAGCCATGAAAATAGACACTCTGCTAAAAATCAAATATGAGTTTTAAGCCTACTCTGCTTTTAACTAGATGGATGACCTTGGGCATGTCATAAAGCCTTCTCTGTAAAATGATAAGCTTAAGTTAGATGACATCCAAGGTTTTTTTCCTGCCTCAAGAGTCTTTAATAGTGGTTTCCAAAGTGTTCACACTGTGCAGATCTAGGATTTTATGAAGAAGTTAGTGGGTTGAGGGAAGGGATGTTTAAGGCAGAAATTTCCGTGAACCGTGATATAGGCCTCCCATCCCCCACTTCAAACTGAACAGATAGGTTTTTTGTTTTCCATGCTGAATTTCAGTGCAAGGTAATCATTTCCAAACACTTTAGTTTTTGCAGTAATCTATCTGATGAAAGGCAGGATTAGCTAATCAGGGGTGCCAGGGTCCAACCCCAGTGGATCCAGGGAAATTCGAAGTGTGGACGGCGTAGGCGAGGAAAACTTATTTATTTATTAATATAGAAATATAAGATTAGATTAGGAAGAAATAGTATAGTAGAAAAATTAAGTGGAGAAAAGATGCTGAATAACTTAGTTTACGTGGAAAGCCAGTAAAGTTCCAGACAAGGAACTTGCACCATCTATGTTAGGCAGCCAGCGCCCGTTTGAATATCAGAGAGTGCCCCGCCTTGTGCTCTCTCTCACGGATCTTAGAAGCCAGGGCAAGTAAGTAGACATGTCGAGCCTCCACGCCCCAGATGGGAATTCAGCCTGAAATTAGAGTAAAGAGGAGACACGGGGAAACCAGTCCTTCCAATGACTGGCCTGGCCTCTATTGTCTACAAAGGCCTTTTATACCTTTTTGATTGTACATAGAGATGAACGGGTAATACAAAATTATGCAGCATTAGCAGCCCAGACTCTTATCAAGACCAGGCTTTTCTCTCTGCGTATCTAGTTGTATACCCAAGTCTTAGGTGATTTACATCATCTTCTGGCCAAAAGGGCCAATTAACATTTTATAGCCCTTTTCTGATAAGGTTTGTCAACCAGAAGGCTTATTTGTGTTGTTCTTCTCAAAGTCTGGTGCCACTCTCAGAAAAACACTAAATAAAGTTACATTCTTACATAGCAAATGATACAGCAACTTATAACAAGTAAAAGGAGTACAGTGATTTGTAACAAAAGAAAAGTAATTAACTCAAAAGTCTAGTGTTGCTAACATCAAAACTACTATAAACCTTTTTCCATATACATTGATTAACATCCTCCCAGGTGCCTAAAAGATAAAGAATATGGAGGCCTGGCAGCAATCATTGAGTCAACAGTGAAATCCATCACCAATATGATTTTTAGCTGTTAGAAAAGGCTCTGTATCTTAAGATGCTTTAAGCTTTGTGCCTCTCGCGGTTGGGGGGCTGTAAGCAATTCACAAGATGTAAAAGTCCAGGGAAACCTGTTAGGAAAGCTAGAGAGTTATCAGAGGGGGTTTAACTGAAACATCCCTTTCATATGCAGGAGACTAAAGCCTTGAGTTGAGTTTTTCCAGAGTGTGTCAGAAGAGTGGAAACGCACAGTAATAAGGCAGGCAGATTCTTATTTTGCGGGGGGCGGGGGGTGGGGGGGGTGGGTACATGCTCAGGAAATACCAGGGGGAAACCTTGAGGTCTGATTCGCCTTGCCCTTCAGGCCTCTGCCGCATGACCTTGTCACAGGTGGGATTCCTCATGCTGGCTCCCAGCACAGGGGAAAGCAATGTGTTTATTTATTGGCTTAAACATCTTTATTTTAAAATTTGATATGCTTAAAATTATGTAAGGCTATAGGTACTTTTTGCATGTAAAACAATTTTTAACATTTGTACATGGAACAGATAACCTATATAAATTCATCAAATCAGTTGCTGAAAGCACACAATTTCCCTTAGATCTTTTACCACTCTGATTTCACTGAGTCTTCATAAGGTGCCTTATGACATCTTAACGTAACTATGACCCTGATCTCTGTAGTACTCTTTTCCTTTTCCTACATTTTCTCCCGCCTGTGTATGCATCCTCAAAAATTAAATTAGTACTGCCTGTTCTTGAACTGTGTGTGAATAGAATAATACTGTAATTACTATTTTATGACTTGTTTTTCCCTGCATAAACATTTGTAAAGTTGTATACTCTTCTGTAGTATATTCAAACATATTTTACATAGTATCCCATTGCAAAAATGTAAAACATTTTATGTATTCACTTTGCCAGAGGTGGGTATGTGAGTCCTTTCAGAAAGTTGGTTATTATGAGCAATATTACTATAAGCATATTTTTATTGAAGCATAGTTGATATATATCATTATATTTGTTTCAGGTACACAACATAATGGCTCAATATTTTTATACATTTCAAAGTGATCACCACAGTAAGTCTAGTCAATGTCCACAACATTATTCGGTTAGAAAATTTTTTCTTGTGATTAGAACTTTTAAGGTTTATAGTATTTATCTTACTCTGTCTGACATTTTACTGAATATAACGCCCTCAAAATCTATCCATGTTGTCCCAGATTGTGATTTCATTCTTTTTTATGTCTGAATAACATTCTAATGTATATGTGATGTTGATGTTGAGCATCTTTTTATGTACTTGGAAATTTGTGTGTCTTCTTTGGAAAAATGTCTATTCAGATCTTCTGCCCATTTTTTAATTGGATTTACTTTTTGCTATTAAGGTGTTTGAGTTCCTTGTACTTTGAATATTAACTCCTTATCAGATATACAATTTATAAACATTTTCTCCCATTCTGTAGATTGCCTTTTGTGAATAGTTAAATTTCCTTTGCAGAATCTTTTTAATTTTATATAGTCTCACTTGTTTATTTTTACTTTTGTTGCTTTTGGTATCAAATTAAAAAAAAAAATCACCAACACCTATGTCAAGTAGTTTACAACCTCTGTTTTCTTCTAGGAGTTTTATGATTTTTACATTCAAGTCCTTCATCTGTTTGAGTCAGTTTCTGTGTATGGTATGGGATAATTGTCCAATTTCATTCTTTTGCATCTTGCTGTCATTTTTTTCCAACACCATTTATTAAAAGGACTGTTTTGCCCATTGTATACTCTTGGTTTCTTTGTCATAAATTAACTGACCATATATGGTTGGGTTTATTTGTGAGCTCTCTTCTGTTTCAATAATTTATATGTCTATTTTTATGTCAACAGTTTAATGTTTTGATTACTATAGCTTTGTAATGTAGTTCAAATCAGGGAGCATGATGTCTCCAGTTTCATATTCTCAAGACTGTTTTGGCTAGTGTGGTGTTTGGGGGTCTTTTGAGGTCCCATGCAAACTTTAGGATTGTTTGTTCTATTTCATGAAAAATATTACAAGAATTTTGATAGGGATTGCATTGAATCTGTAGATTGCTTTGGGTAGTATGGATATTTTAAAAAACTTCTTAGTTTATACTGGAGTATAGCTCATTAACAATGTTGTAGTAGTTTTCAATAAAAAAAAAAAGTAGTTTTACGTGAGCAGCAAAGGGACTCACCCATACATAGAAATGTATTCATTCTCCCCCAAACTCCTCCCCTATCCAGTCTGCCACATAACATTGAGCAGAGTTCCCTGTGCTATACAATAGATCCTTGTTGGCTATCCATTTAAAATATAGCAGGGTGTACCTGTCCATCCAAAACTCCTTAACTATCATCCCTCCCCATTCTTCTCCCTGACAACTATAAGTTTGTTCCCTAAGTCTATGCGTCTGTTTCTATTTGGTAAATAAATTCATTTGTATCATGTCTTTTTAGATTCTACATGGAGAGGGGTGTTGCATGATGTTTCTGTTTCTTTGACTTCAGTTCAGTTCAGTTAAGTCACTCAGTTGTGTTGGACTCTTTGCAACCCCATGTATCGCAATACGCCAGAACCCCTGGCCATCACCAGCTCCCGGAGTTCACCCAAACTCATGTGTATCACGTCGGTGATGCCATTCAGCCATCTCATCTTCTGTCATCCCCTTCTCCTCCTGCCCTCAATCTCTCCCAGCATCAGGGTCTTTTCCAGAGAGTCAACTCTTAGCATGAGGTGGCCAAAGTATTGGAGTTTCATCCTCAGCATCAGTCCTTTCAATGAACACACAGGACTTGTCTCCTTTAGGATGAACTGGTTGGATCTCCTTGCAGTTCAAAGGACTCTCAAGAGTCTTCTCCAATACCACAGTTCAAAAGCATCAATATTTCAGCGCTCAGCTTTCTTCACAGTCCAACTCTCACATCCATACATGACTATTGGAAAACCATAGTCTTGACTAGACAGATCTTTGTTGGCAAAGTAATATCTTTGCTTTTTAATATGCTATCTAATATGGTCATAACTTTCCTTGCAAGGAGTAAGTGTCTTTTAATTTCATGGCTGCAGTCACCATCTGTAGCTCAAAAAAATAAAGTCTGACACTGTTTCTACTGTTTCCCCATCTATTTCCCATGAAGTGATGGGACCAGATGCCATGATCTTCGTTTTCTGAATGTTGAGCTTTAAGCCAACTTTTTCACTCTCCACTTTCACTTTCATCAAGAGGCTTTTCAGTTCCTCTTCACTTTCTGCCATAAGGGTGGCGTCATCTGCATATCTGAGGTTATTGCTGTTTCTCCTGGTAATCTTGATTCCAACTTGTGCTTCTTCCAGCCCAGCATTTCTCATGATGTATTCTGCATATAAGTTAAATAAGCAGGGTGGCAATATACAGCCTTGATGTACTCCTTTTCCTATTTGGAACCAGTCTGTTGTTTCATGTCCAGTTCTACCTGTTGCTTCCTGACCTGCATATAGGTTTCTCAAGAGGCAGGTCAGGTGGTCTGGTATTCCCATCTCTTTCAGAATTTTCCACAGTTTATTATGATCCACATATTCAAGGGCTTTGTCATAATCTATAAAGCAGAAATAGATGTTTTTCTGGAACTCTCTTGCTTTTTTGATGATCCAGCAGATGTTGGCAATTTGATCTCTGGTTCCTCTGCCTTTTCTAAATCCAGCTTGAACATCTGAAGTTCACGGTTCACATATTGCTGAAGCCTGGCTTGGAGAATTTTGAGCATTACTTTACTAGCATGTGAGATGAGTGCAATGAGTTTGAGCATTGTTTGGCATTGCCTTTCTTTGGGATTGGAATGAAAACTGACCTGTTTCAGTCCTGTGGCCACTGCTGAATTTTCCAAATTTGCTGGCATATTCTTTGACTTACTTCACTGCCAGGGTCCAGCCCTCGCAGGATCCAGGGAAACCCGAAGGAGAAATGGCGTCGGCGATTGATTTAGAGAGAGAGAGAGAGACAGACAGATAAGAATGTTGTAGATAAGAAAATAGAGGAGAGAAGAAAAGAGGCCAATGTTCCTTGGTTGATACAGAAAATCAATAAAGTCTCAAGACAAGAGATTTGCACTGTCTACGTGAGGCTGCATGTGCCCTCCCAGTCTCCCAAGGGAGTGAAGGCACAAGGCACCTTTCCATTCAGGTCTTAGAAACCCAGGCAAGTAAGTAGACACGGCGGATCTCTGTAGTCCAGATGGGAACTAGCCTGAAAGAGAGAGTAAGAGGAGGAAAATGATTGACATGAGGAGATCAAGCTGCTTTGATGAGCAAGATCCATAGCTTTATTTTTAAACGGTACTTATATACCTTTTTGTACATAGAGGGAAATGAAAGATAAAGGTCATACAGAATCAGCCCAACATTCCAGCAGTTTTGCCCTTATCGAAACCATGATTTTTTCTGCATACCTTTCCCACAAATAATGTGTACAGTATCTTCTGGCCTTGGAGGCCTGTGAACATTTTATGACCCTCTTTTGATAAAGGCTGCTCAACCAAAAAAGTTATTTTCCCTCAAAGTGTTTTTCCTTTTCCTTTATATTTCTAGTCTATGTCAGCCTCAGAAAGTGCCAAACAGAGTTACATTTTTCACAGAGCAAAGGTGCAGCGAGTTAGAAGACGGAATCAATTAGCTCAAAAGTCTGATATGGTTAAATTCAAGGCTACACGTGTTTTGTTTTGTTTTGTCTTGTTTTTTCAATCTCACTATGTTAACTAATGCATTCCCAGGTGCACAGTGGATAAGAGATATGGGAACTTAGCAACAAGCATTGGCCCAATAATGAAATCCTACACCAGCACTAGCACTACTCTAATAACTTTTAACTCTTTCAAAGGCTCTATGTTTTAGGCTTTGCATGCTTCTCACAGTTGGGAGGCTGTAAATAATTGTATGCATAGCTGTAAGTGTCTGGATATACCTGCCAAGCAAGCTAGAATGCTAACAGAGGGGATTTGATTTGAAATATTCCTCTCATGTACAGGACACTTATTAGCTATAGCCCTAAGTTGATTTTCTCCAGAGAAAGGTGGTCAGGGTTAACCTTCTGTTAATGTCTGAGGAGTTGGTGAAAGTCATGAAACAGTAAAACAGACAGATTCTAGTTTGGGGGTAGATGCTTGAGAAAGCCTAGGGAGCCCCTTGAGCTCTGAAGCCTTGCTTAACAGTTTTCTTCCACAAGACCCTGTCATGGGTGGGATCTCGTGCGGCGGCTCCCGGCACTTCACTCAATATGACAGTCTCTAGGTTCACCCATGTTGCTTCAATAACATCATTTCATTCTTTTGATAGCTGAGTAATATTCTATTGTATATCTGTACCACAGCTTCTTTATCCATTCCTCTGTTGATCAAGGACATTTCTCAGATGTGGAGATTCCTTAAAAACTAAAGATAGAGCTACCATATAACTCTGCAATATATTCCTGGGTATATATCTAGAGAAAAGCATGGTCTTAAAGGATACATGCACCTCAGTGTTCATTTCAGGACTGTTTACAATAGTATGAACCTTTTAAACAGTATTAATTCCTTCAATCCATGATCGTGGAATATCTTTCCATTTATTTGTATCTTCTTTACTTTCTTTCATTAATGCTTTATAGTTTAAAGTGTATTCTACTAGCATTTTATTATGTGAATCCTAGTATACATGAGCAACCATATATTAAGAGTATATACCTATGGGTGAAATTGCTAAATTAAAATGTTTACCTACATTCAATTTTACAAGATAAAGCAGTTTTCTAATGTTGCCATAACAATTTACACTCCTACCAGAATAGTTCCTGATGCTTATATCATTGTCTATGTTAACTATTGTAAGACTTTTATTTTTTAACAACTTAATGGATAAGTACAGCTGAAAAAATTACTCAAACTGATAGGGGACACCTATACAAATTCATAGCTAATCTCAGACTTAGTATTTAAAGACTGAGTGCCTTTTCTTTAAGACCAGGAATAAGACGGATATCTCTTCTTGCCATTTCTATTCAACATGAGAGGAGGAATTAGGCAAGTAAAAGAAGTAAAAAACGTCTGTATCAGAAATAAGTAAAATGATCTCTCTTCACAAATGAGATGATCTTGTATATAGAAAATTCTAAAGAATATACTGAAAAGTAATAGAAGTGATACATTAGTTTATCAGTTTTGTAGGACATGGTCAACAAGAAGTAAAATTCTTAGAAGTAAAGTTAACAAAAGAAGTACAAGATGCACATCTACAAAATTTTATTAAAAGAATTAAAGAAGACATAAATAAATAGAAAGACATTTCACATTCATGGATCAAAAGACAATATTATTAAGATGGTAATACTTTCCAACTGATCTAACACTGAATTGTAATCCTTATTAAGTTGCATTTTTTTGAAGTAATTGGCAAACTTATCCTAAAATTCATATGGAATTACCACAAACCAAAAATAGCCAAAGAGTCTAGAAGAACATAGTTGGAGATGTCACACTTCTCAATTTCAACACTTACTATAGAGTTATAATAATTGAGACAGTGTAGTACTATCATAAGAACAGACATATAGATTGCTGTAATAGAATTAAGAGTGCAGAAATAGAGCCTTACATTTATGGTCAATTGATTTTCAGTATGGGAACCAAGATCAATTTATGGAGATAGAAGAGTCTTTTCAACCAATGGTGCCAGGAAACTGTATACCTACATTCAAACACATGAATCTGAATCTCTACTTCATACCACACACAAAAATGAACTAAAAATAGATCATAATTCTAAGGAAAAAGCTGAAACTATGAAATTCTTAGGAGAAAGCCTTGGAGTACGTCTTTAAGACTTAAGTTAGGCAATAGTTTCTTATATATAATATGAAGAGCACAAATTACAGAAGAAAAAATGTATCAATATAAATTAAGCTTCATCTAAATTAAAAAACTTTTGTGCTTCAGAGGAAGCCATCATGAAGGTGGGGGAAAAAACCCACAAAACGGGAGAAAATATTTGAAAATTATATATTTGACAAGAAGCATATCCAGAATGAATAAAGGACTTTTACAAGTCAATAATAAAGATAAGCCAATTAAAAATATAGAAAAGAAAGTTGGATAAGACATTGGTCCAAAGAAGATATAAAAATGGTCAATAAGCACATGAAAATATGCTCAACATTTTAAAAATACAAATCAAAACCCCTATAGGAAAGTGCTTCATAATCACTAAAATGGCTAAAATTAAAAGATAGACAATACCAAGTGTTGACAGGTTTGTGGAGAAAATGAAACCCTCATATACTGCTGGTGGAGATGTAAAATGGTGTAGCCACTATGAAAACAGTTGGGCAGTTCTTCCAAATGTTAAACATAGTAATGTCATATAATACAGCAAGGCCACTCCTAGGTAGTAAAGACACAAGAGAAATGAAAACATGTCTGCCAAAAAAATTTGCACATGAATGTACACTGAAGTATTTATTCATAATAATAGCCAAAAAGTATAAATGACCCAAATCTCCATCAGCTTATGACTGAATAAACAAAATGTGGTATATCCAAAAAGTGGAATAGTATTCATTCATAACAAGGAAAAATTTTCTGATACATGCTTACCGCAATGTGGATGAACCTTAAAAACATTATGCTAAGTGAATGAAGGCAGTCACAGAGGACGAAATATTGTATGATTCCTTTTAAATGAGATGTCTAGTATAGTCAAATTCACAGAGACAGAAAGTATATTGGTTGCAGTGACTGGGAGCAGAGAAAAGGTGAAGGATAAAGGGGGTTCTGGGAGTTAAGAATTAAAAACATTCTAAGATTGGATAGTGGTGGTGATCATACCACTCAGTGAATATATAAAAGTCACTGACTTGTATACTTTAAAGGAATGATTTTTATAGTATGTTATTTATAACTTAATAAAGTTGTTATATAAAAGAGAATATTTTTAAACCTCAAGATTGAAAGATAATTCTCATGTAGTTTCTTCTAATAGTTTTATATATTTGATTTCCATATTCAATTTTTATCTAGATGAAATTGTATATGGTATGAGATAGGTGTTCAAGTTAAATACCTTTTCAAACAGATATTTATCCTGGAACTATAAAAAGATGAACTATATAAAATTCATCTTTTCCCATTGATCCTTGGTGCCAATTCTCTCATAAATCTAGCATATTTTTATTTCCTGAGTTTTTTTCTCCCTGAGCTCTCCATTTTGTCCCCTCATCTATTTGCCTTTTTTTTTTTTTGCCAATACCACAATGTCTTTATTGTTATAACTTTATGATATATTTTGACATCAGTAAAACATGTCGTCCCACATTCTTTTTTGTTTAAGAGTATCATTGTTATTCTTAGTGGTTTCATATTATATGCATTTCTAAGCAAATTTAAGGAGTTATCAAGTTGAAAAAGGCAGGCACATGTACATACACATGCGAGTGCCCTGGTATTTTTATTAGTATGCAATGCATTTATAAGTCAGTTTGTAGAGAAGTAACATCTTTTCAAAATCTTCCAAATTATTTAAATGATAGGTCTCCTGTTAATTTACATCTTAATATTTCCCAGGAAGGCTTTATAATTTCTCATCTGGAGGTCTTGTCCACCTTTCATAAGATTTACTCCCATTTTTTTTTTTTGCCAATACCACAATGTCTTTATTGTTATAACTTTATGATATATTTTGACATCAGTAAAACATGTCGTCCCACATTCTTTTTTGTTTAAGAGTATCATTGTTATTCTTAGTGGTTTCATATTATATGCATTTCTAAGCAAATTTAAGGAGTTATCAAGTTGAAAAAGGCAGGCACATGTACATACACATGCGAGTGCCCTGGTATTTTTATTAGTATGCAATGCATTTATAAGTCAGTTTGTAGAGAAGTAACATCTTTTCAAAATCTTCCAAATTATTTAAATGATAGGTCTCCTGTTAATTTACATCTTAATATTTCCCAGGAAGGCTTTATAATTTCTCATCTGGAGGTCTTGTCCACCTTTCATAAGATTTACTCCCAGGTTTCCTATTGATATTTTTGATGCTGTGGTAAATTAATTCTTTAAAAATATTTGTTTTCTAAGTGTTCTTGGTTTACAGAAAAACAATTGACTTTTGTATATTTTGTACATTGAATTTTGTATCCAAGTGAAAATGAAAGTTGCTCAGTTGTGTCTGACTCTTTGTGACCAATGAGTATCCATTTGTATTCAATGACCTTGCCAAATTCTATTGTTTGAAGATTTACATAGGATAATTGTGGATTTTCTTAATGCTTGATTCTATTATTGACAAATAGTGACAGTTTTTCTTCCTTTAAATTCTTACGTTCTTTTAAAATTTCTTAATTTACTGGGCAGGATCAATGTTGTATAGAAGTGAAGACAGCAGGATAGCAAAATAAAAACTTTCAATTTTTCACTATTAAACAGGATATTGGGTCATGTCTAGGTCTTTAAGCCTGAGGAAATAGGTTCTTATGATCCATCTCCATGGAGAGAAGTTCTTTTACAAGTCTCCCTGCTCTCTACAGGCCTCTGAACTCTCTCTCTATGGCCCAGCTGGAAGCAGAGTTCAAAGGCTTGATTTCCAGACAAAAGTAGTCTTTGAAAATTCAGCATCCCTCTTTATCCTTTGATTATAGACTTTCAACCAAAAACTGGCCAAGAAGTTCCCCTGTGTCTTTTTAGATTTATATTGAGAAAGAGTCTGAGTAAAGTCAAAATAACACACAGAGCAGATGATAACCTTTAAGATTATTCTAATCTTAATCCATGGTTTCGAATATTCTCTAATAATGATAAATGAAAGGCCCTCTGGACTTCTGCTTTCTTTTTCTTTCTGTGAATGACAGGCTTCATATTCCATTTTCTGGCCGATTACCAGTTAAAGCATTGAGAATCTCTTCTTTCCAGGACATAAGTCCCTTTCAATTGGGAGTGTAAGAACCATCCCTCGAGTTACAATTCCCTATGGGAACCATTAACTTTTCTAGGATAACACTACACATTTATAAACATATAGGAGGTCTAGGTACACACCCAACCTTTCTTTTTTTAATTAAGGTTGCTGACAATGACAGCAGGCAGAGCCTTCCAGAAACAAGTGCTTAGGGCTGCTATGCAAGGCAACACTGAGCTAGATAAATCTTTGGCCGATCTGTAGTAGTAGTGTTGGTCTTTCAGTCATGGCTGACTCTTTGCAAATCCATGGACTATTCCATGGACTGCAGTCAGCCAGGCTCCTCTGTCTGTGGAATTTTCCAGGCAAGGATACTGGAGTGGGTGGCCATTTCCTTAGCCTGTTTGAGGATGGTATTTCTTATCAGAAGCTAGCCAAGTAATCGCCCCCAGCACTGTCGTTACTTTTCTTCAAATGAGGACATCTCTTTCTGAGCACTGCTTGGCCTCCTGGCTGCATGGTTTGCCCTCTTTGTCTTGGCTGTCTGTGAGCACTTTGCCTTTCCACGAAGGATTCCTGTGTGTTCTTCCCTCTACTTGATAGAGGCTTTCCTCGTGTCTCTATAGAAGCAGCTGTGATACTGGGGTGCATTGTTTAACATTAAAAAAGAAGAAAGTAAGTTAGTTTAATGAGCAGAGACACTAATAGCTTTCCAGTAACTTGGTAATGTCTCCTCTTTTCCCTAACTGCTATTGTCACGCCAGGAGGCACCTCCAAATAACAATGATGATGACTGATGATATGGCCGTGCCTCCCAGGGCCCATTCATCACCTGCAAACTCAGTTCAGTGTTACTTTGCCTGTGCTAGATGTGGCCTTTGAGACTGGCATTTGGCTGTACTCCAAGCCTTTTTCTGGCTTCTGTCCTGGTGTTTTTATATATGATCTGCAGGTGTTACTGATATAATTTGTTCATGAGTTATACATGATATCATGCTTACTAACCTAGATTTTCCTGCAGTCAGTATAATATAAAGAAAACCTAAAAATGAAATCACTGATGATTCATAATGTAATGACATCCTAGAAATAGCTTGGTGTGCCTGTGTTTGAGATGAGAGCATATGGTTATCTCTAATTTAGGTTTGCTTTTGAGAATTAATTTAATTTGGAATGAGAGATCCAAACTAACATTTAGAATCAGCCATATGATTATAATTTTAGAATTAAAAGGAGACATGATTCAATTTCTCATGGATTTTGGAGATAAGGTGTTTCAAAGGAGGCAGAGGAGGCTCTTGCCTTTAGATGTTCTGATACAAGCAGGTGTGATGGGTTAAAGTTAAGGGTGGGTTTTATTTGCACTGACTGTGAGTGCATTCTCCATGGCTGCTGTATTGATTTGTGCAGTTTGTTCTAAGCACTTTGAACATCTACTCTTTCCACCTTCCTCTCCTAAAACTAGTCTAGTTGGATAGAATATACCAAGCTACATATCAATAAAGAAGAATAACTCTTGTAAAGATATCTGCAAAATAGCTTCATTTAAGAATTTCACTGTATCTAGGTTTATAATAAGAAAAACTCCAAAGCCAAATAACAAGTGCCCTCCATGTAAACTTTAAGCCCACATCTTCAAAGATGTGCATATAACAAAACAAAAACAGGGGGCTTCCCACCTGGTGCTAGTGGTAAAGAATCCACCTGCCAATGCAAGAGATGCAGGTTTGATTCCTGACTTGAGAAGATCCCCTGGAGAAGGAAATGGCAACCCACTCTAGTATTCTTGCCTGGAAAATTCCATGGACAGAGGAGCCTGGTGGACTACAGTCGATAGGGCTGCAAAGAATGGGATATGATTGAGTGACTGAACACACACAAACAAAAACAGGAGGAAAAGAGTCTCTGGGATCCTTGGAGTTAACAGAATTTGTGCCCTGGTTACATAACCTTGCTCTTTTCAATGAGCTATGTAGGAGAAGTCTGGTGAAAAACTCAGGAAAGCTAAATTAAATGAAATGTTCTAGAAAATGAGCCAGGACATTAGACTGAATGTGGATGCTCTCTGTTCCTAAAATATCTCATCTTTATTTTTATTCCTCACATTCTTCAGCTAGTTCTTAGAGAAAAAAAATTTTTTAATACAAATGGCTTTTATCACTCAAAAAATTAAATATCCCCAGTTGAGCAATAATAATTATGTCAATACTATATAATATTGAGCTGGCTAAAAAGTTTGTTCAGGGTTTTCCCTAACATCTTACAGAAAACAGAAAAACCATATGAACTTTTCCATAATTAAGCCAACCAGTATGTATTGAGCATCTTCTATAAACTAGATATTATTATTAAATGTTTTACGTGCATGGTTAAGAATTCTCACAACAGATGGTAAATTAGCTAGCATTTTCTCTGTTTTATAGATTTGGGTAACAGAGCGGTTAAATGTTTTGCTCAGGTCATAGGAAATAGATGGGGAAACAGTGGAAACAGTGTCAGACTTTATTTTTGGGGGCTCCAAAATCACTGCAGATGGTGACTGCAGCCATAAAATTAAAAGATGCTTACTCCTTGGAAGAAAAGTTATGACCAACCTAGATAGCATATTGAAAAGCAGAGACATTACTTTGCCAACAAAGGTCCGTCTAGTGGTTTTTCCAGTGGTCATGTATGGATGTGACAGTTGGACTGTGAAGAAGGCTGAGCGCCGAAGAATTGATGCTTTTGAACTATGGTGTTGGAGAAGACTCTTGAGAGTCCCTTGGACTGCAAGGAGATCCAACCAGTCCATTCTAAAGGAGATCAGCCCTGGGTGTTCTTTGGAAGGAATGATGCTAAAGCTGAAACTCCAGTACTTTAGCCACCTCATGTGAAGTGTTGACTCACTGGGAGGGACTGGGGGCAGGAGGAGAAGGGGATGACAGAGGATGAGATGGCTGGATGGCATCACTGACTCCATGGACGTGAGTGTGAGTGAACTATGGGAATTGGTGACGGACAGGGAGACCTGGCATGCTGCAATTCATGGAGTCGCAAAGAGTCAGACACAACTGAGTGACTGAACTGAACTGAACTGAATGTAGCTGATAAGTGTTAAAGTAGAGATTTGGCTGGAGAGCTGATTGATTCTAATTCTACAGTGTTATACTGCCTCTCTTAATAATATATAAAACATTTTATTCATTTACAGTAAGCAAATGCATTACATGTTCTTGGTTAATTCAATCACAATCTTGCAGAGGCTCTTTCTTTTATGTTTTACTTGGTTTAGAACATGTTGCACAGATTTCACCCTAAACAGTTTATGAAACTAGAGAATTTAAGGGTGTTTTCCATGGCATTGTTCACTTGAGTGCACTATTTCAAAGGCTGATTTTGACAACCCTTCAAATTTTGCATTTCTATTACTGACTCATTCTTTGATAGCAGACTGATTTATAAAAAAAAATTGCCTGAATATTGAAATTCTATATTTCATGTTCTCAATTCATCTTTCATCTCTCAAAAGACTATTCTAAATAGAAAAAGATTCTTATAGACCAGAGATTGAAACTGATGTATTTCTAGCAGTAGCTGTTTTCCTTCCTATAGTTACATCACAATGAGTTTTATATGTTAGGTACATTTTAACCTTTTTGATTTCTAGCCAAAAACCTGGGACTTAATTGTTAGCTTTTCAATGATTGCCATTTATTTGAAGATGTTGACATTTGCACAGTGTTATAAGGAAAGTGATTGCACATTTAACAACCTAGAATTACCTCTTTTGTCCTCGAAAAACTCAGCCAAAAGCATCATCTCACTTTTCACTGTTCAAATCACATGATCTTTTATCACTTAGCAGAGAAGATGTAAGATGTGATTCTTTGTGCCAGCAGTGCTCTATTTTATTCTTGATTCTTTCTAAGAAGTGTATTAGGTAACTTATCTCTTTATCCCTGCTTTTCCCTTACAAGTTAATATAGTTAATTTATTACTCTCCCATTTATATTCTTAGGTAGATTTACAACTCAGCTGCATTTTGAGTTTATGAACAAACACTGCTAATTGATCGAGAAGACAAATTGGTTCCCTAAAAGAGACTTAAAATTTTTAGCAATAATCTAGCCCTAAATAGCCCATAAAATGTAAATCAACTTTTTCACTGCTGTGAGTATACTTCCAAGAAGGAACTTAACCCTCAGGATAAAAACAATTTGATGATATATATCAGTATAACAAAATAAGATACCTTTCCCCCATTCTCAGGGAAATTTGTTGAACCTTTGACCGTAAGTATTTATTGTTTTTCAGCTTTGATAATACTGAAGATTCATTCTTTTCCATAAGGACATTGCATAGAAAAAGGAAAAAAAAATAATGTGCCCAGTTAGAACTCTGAGTGTTCTGAAATACTATAATCAAAGTCTATATGGTCATAATAGCATGGACTAATCATTAAGTAAAAATAGAACCTCATTGGTAGTCACTCGGGATAATTCATTCAGGCCTAGGGTGGGAGGGAATGAGAATAATTAGAATTTATTGAGTTTTCTTCTTCTCCTGTTATCAGCATGCCAGATTACCTGAAATGACTTCTAACACAACACTGAACTCACCTCGCCACATAGCTCAAACATTTTCAGAATTTCAGTTTTCTTAACTTTATATGTCTAAAGAGGAATGACTCATGATCTCTGAAATTGATGCAGAATTAAGGAACATAACATATATTGTTTGCTGTTGATATACTCATGTTAATGACCATGTTTGGAATTATTAGTTTATAACCTAGTGGATAGATTATGTGTGCTGTGTGTTCAGTTGCTCAGTCATATCCAACTCTTTGTGACCCCAGTTGCTAGACTAACCATCTCCCAAATCCCCTAAAACCCATTGCAGACACATAGATAGATACATAATTGGATAGCACATACAAATGTTAGGTAGTTAGAATAGGAAACAGGAGTCCAGAATGGTGGTGGCTAAAAGATAAGGAATATTTTTCTTCCAAGGAGTAAGTGTCTTTTAATTTCATGGCTGCAGTCACCATCTGCAGTGATTTTGGAGCCCCAAAAAATAAAGTCTGACATTGTTTTCACTGTTTTCCTGTCTATTTCCCATGAAGTGATGGGTTTGAACTGTGGTGTTGGAGAAGACTCTTGAGAGTCCCTGGGACTGCAAGGAGATCCAACTACTCCATTCTGAAGGAGATCAGCTCTGGGTGTTCTTTGGAGGGAATGATGCTAAAGCTGAAACTCCAGTACTTTGGCCACCTCACACAAAGAGTTGCCTCATCGGAAAAGACTCTGATGCTGGGAGGGATTGGGGGCAGGAGGAGAAGGGGACGACAGAGGATGAGATGGCTGGATGGCATCATTGACTTGATGGATGTGAGTCTGGGTGAACTCCGGGAGTTGGTGATGGACAGGGAGGCCTGGCGTCCTGCGATTCATGGGGTTGCAAAGAGTCGGACACGGCTGAGCGACTGAACTGAACTGAAAAGACAAGAAAGGGAAAAGCCGGTGAAAATAAAACAAGGAAGATCTGAGGACCAGAGTGAGGACTCAGGTAGAACAAACAGCACTCCTGGCTAGCCCAGTGTACGTAGGGCAGGCCCAGGGGGGAGGACAAAGCGTACAAAGAGAGGAGCCAAAGGGCCGAGGCTCTCGCTTCTCTTAGAATCTTCGGGTCAGCATGCCCTTATGCCTTGAGGATGTATTTTCCTGTTATTTTCTAAATAAAACTGAGCTGTAAAACAGAGCTATAACACTGATCTGTCCAAGAGCTATAACACGGTCTGAGAGCTATGACATGCCGAGGGCTTTAATGTCTGTTGCTTCAAATTTTTGTTGAGACAAGATAGAACCAAAGAGATTACACTCCCCTAACACATATATACATACATAATAAGCCTTTTCTTATCTGGGGGTTCGCTGTCCATGCAAGTTTAAAAATATTAAATGGAAAATTACTGAAATAAACTTCATGAGTTTTAAATTGCATAATATTCTGAGTAGTGTGATGAAATCTTATGCTATCCTTCTCTGTTCCAACCTGGGTATGAATTATCACTTTGTCCAGCATATTCCATCCATAAGTCACTCAGTAGCCATCTCAATTGTCAGATCCACTGTCAACGTATCACAATGCTGATATTCAATACTTATTTTACTTGACAATGGCCCCAAAGTGAAAGGGTAGTTGATGCTAGAGATTTGGATGTTCCAGAGAGAAGCTGTAAATTGCTTCCTCTAAGTGAAAAAGTAAATATTCTCAATAAGGGAAGGAAAAAATCAGATGCTGAGGTTGCTTAGATCTACAGTAAGAACCAATCTTCTGTGAAACTGTGAAGAAAGAAAAAAATATTTGAGCTAGTTTTGCTGTAGAGCCTCAAACTGCAGAAGTTACTACCATAGTATGTGAGGAGTGGTTAGCTGAGATGGAAAATGGGTTATATTTGTAAAATAAGGTATTTTGAGAGAGAAATCACATAGCCTAATTTTTATTACACTGTATTGTTATACTTATTCTATTTTATTTAGTAGTTATTATTGTTAATCTCTCACAGTGTCTAATTTATAAAGTAAGCTTTATCATTGGTATGCATGCATAGGAAATCAGTATATTCAGGATTGGGTACCATTTGTAATTTCAAGCACCTACTGGTGGGTTTGAATGTATCCCCAGGGATAAGGGCTATCTACTGTATGTTTATGCCTACTACTTCCAGCAACTCCCAAGACAAAAAGGAGAAGAAAATTAGCCTTTCTAAAATTTTACATTTCAAGAGACTGCATTTTCTAGACTTAAGACTGACTTTGTAAGGATTCAAGGCTTGTGAATATATTCAATTCTGTAACAGGAACTGTGAATTTCTCTAAGTTATACATTGAATAAGAAAAGGTCTTCAAAGCCTAAATATATTCATCAACCTTCTTATGTTTGGAAAATACTGGTAGAGCAAATGTGTTTTGATTTGTTTTTCATATGTTCCCAGGAGGCAAAGACCCTTCAACATCTCATTTTCAGTTCCTTGGAAAGAGATATTGGAGTCAATCTTTTCCAGGAAGCAGGAATCTCTATTTTTAGCCTCTGTTGATTAAAACCACATTATCTAAATAGGAAGAATGTGAACTGAGCGTACCTTTCACTCCCGCATAGTGCTCATCAGGTTTCCATGATACTGACAGGGTATACTTGCGAATGGATGTGTGGATAGTAAATCACCTTTATTTGCATTCACTGAAGAACATCGTTGGGTCAAACTGGGTTAGTTCTTCTTTGAGTTGTACTTTTATTTCGTGCTTTTCAAGGGAAATTCAGTTAAAGTCTTGTGTCATAAATATTTCATTTTGCTCACATGGTTCTTTGATATGTGTTCATGTAGGAAAAGTGGGATAGAGAAGAAAGTTAGTTAAAGCTAAAAAGAGAAAAACAAGAAATTATAACCTAAGTTTATTAAAGGGAAATTGGCATCCAGATGGAAGCAGATGAGATGAAGAGAGTGAAAAATATGAAAATGACAGGTGGAGGTGAACGAGTGACATGAAAGAAGAATAATGGTTAGATTCAAATCAAGAGTTTTGTAGAGATGGAAGCTGGGAGGGAATGGGAGGAGAGGGAGATCTTCTGATAGGGAAGGGGGTCAAGAACTTAAATGTACCAGAAATTAAAAGCAGAGAATTTACCATTACTAAAATACTGGTGCACCAGAACTTGCTAAAGATAACTTGGAAGAATAAAAATTGTCTGGTCGCAAACTCAGAGCCAGTGTTGGCACTGTATGCTCAGGACAGTAGGAGAAAAATAGAGGAGAAACAGCTGTTGTGTAGATTTCAATGGCAAGAGAGAATGATATGGAATGAGAAGACTCTAGGTGTTCCAAAGAAAAGGCAAAGCAGATTGCCACTCTCTCTGTGTCAAGGCAGGTGGTTTTTATGGAGGAAGAACCACCTTAGGAGAGAGCAGCTGAGTCAGCAGGGGCAGCCAGAGCATGTGGAGGGCACAGGACCTGATTCTCTACCACATCTGCTGGCTACCTTACATCTTATTTCTTCCTTTTCTCCTAAGACTCAAAGTGCTCTCTCCCCTCTCTGCAGGTTCTTTAAACAATGACATCTTTAAAAGGCTCCAGATGGCTTTGAAAAAAATTTGAAAGTCATCCAAGGTGCACTGCAGGCCTTTGTAGACACTCCATGTGGAGCCAGCCCGAAGACCTTGTAGTTTTTCTGTTTGGATTTTGTCTTAGGGATGAGCTACAATTACCAACACACACACACACACACACACACACACACCCCAAATTAAGACAACCCCAGCCCATGTGTACCCAGAAGCAAAAAGGCCACATGTGCTTTTGCAGCCATGCTGGCCTTGGTGTTCATCACTCTGTACCCTGCCTGGCCTTGTTGTGGGCAGAAGGCAGAGGACACAGGGATCATAGAATAGCTCATCCCCTACTTCTCAGACATCAGTTCGTAACCTGCTCTTTCACTGGATTTATTGTGCTTGCATAGGAAATGTAACCCAGCATGGTTCACTGGAGATATATTAGAAAGGTTCATAGACTACCAATTTTGCCTAGCTTTTGTATAGGACTATTTAAAATATCAGTGTGAATTTTCTATAGGAAATTACTTTCTTAAGTGATTATGTCAAAAAGACTTTAATAAAAACCAAGAAGCATAAGCAACTACTTTAGAGGATGGGAAGATGGCATAAAGATGAATTTTAAATTCTGTTTTGCAAGGAACAAACTGAAGGATAGGGTAAAGATTGTTTGGATTCATTGGCTTCTTGGAAAGAAATAACCCAAAGTTTTAAGATAATACAAAAATGCAAGAACTTTGATGGGTAAGATACATTTACATGTGGACTTACATTCTAGAAAAAGCAAAGGGTATATGAGAGAGAAAGCAGGATAGCGAGACAGAACAGAGGAGAGACAAAACGTTTATTTTCCTGATGTGTTGATTGATTCATAACAAGATGATTTATGCTAAAAATGTATTTTTCAGGACATTCAGCCCTTCTATCAGCAGACAGGTTGGCAGGAAAGAACATGTATGGTGGAGAGAAAGTTCCAAGTGTTACATGAGTGTTACTTTTGGTCATGTTTAAACTTATGGGGAGTTATTTTACTTTTAACACCATTGCAACACTGGTATATCTTGTGTCCCATCTGTGAACATGAGACAGGAGGTCTGGATGGATACTTAGAGTGACTGGTTCAGTTGACACAACTGACTCCGTTGAAATATCTTTGCTGGGGTAAATTTGCAATTCCTTCTAGGATACTAATGACAATGTCAGGATTTTTATAGCAATTCTAGTCATTTAGTCAAATGAAAAAGTGCAGTAACATCTTCCAGTCACCATAAAGCCTCTGCACTTCAATTATAAATATTACCAGAAATCCTTGAAACAGTTGTCAGGTCATTGGGGAGATACAGTGTGATTGTGAATGCTGCTTTTTTTTTTTTTTTTTCTTCCCCCAAACCCATATGCAAAAATATTTTCAGGGGATTAAGGGAGGCTTGCAGAAAAGAGGCCTAAAATCACATATTGGATAGTGACAGGGTACGAGTATTATCAGGACGGTATTTAGACACAGGAAGGAATTTCCGTATATAATACAAAGATAAATATCACCAGTATCTATGGCTTTTTCGAGCAACTCACTGTCTAGTGATGTATGAGTCTAATAGCAAGAGGGAAATCAAGAAGTTTGTCTTCGAGTTTTGTGAAATAAAGATAGTGTTTTCCTAACTTCAGATACTCATGTTCCAACTGCTATTTATTGAATTTTTCTTTAAATAGATTTTCTTACATGAACAAAAGAACTGGCCCTCCTTCTCAGGAAGGAGCTGGATGGTGAAAAAGGGATTTCAATTTACCTATACATGTTGATATTTGTAAGGATCAGATGGCTTCCCAGGTGACTCAGTAGTAAAGAATTTTGATTCTTGGGTTCGGAAGATCCTTAGAGAAGGAAATGGCAACCCGCTCCAGTATTCTTGCCCAGAAAATCCCATGGACAGAGAAACCTGGAGGGCTAAAGTCCACGGAGTCACAAAAGAATCAAGCATGACTTCGTGACTAAACAATAACAATTAAGCATCAGTTGAACTATCTTTGTTCTGATATATGATCCAATATGAAAAGTGTATGTTTGTTGCCTGAAAAACCAAAGATGTTTGCCCAGAGTTTGTGACAATGTTTTTTTAACGGGTAAGGAAAAGGATCAAATGTTTTTATTTGGCCAAAGCCTACAGAAGAAACCTAACAGCACATCTCCTAACAAAACTCATTGAGCATGAGTTACTGTCATGGAGCACAGTAACTGATATTCTGGATCCTGTACAAAAGGTGGTGAAATGAAAACCTCAGGCAGTAAAGCCCTGTTTACCTGTGTGCCCAAGTAGAACATAGCCTTTCTTGGAAAGCTGAATCAAAGCAACAAGGTGTGCAGAAGTTGTTCCCTGGTGCAGGCTTCACCAGTTGCATTCCACAGAATATAACTTTGTGGGTTAAGAATAAATAAATAAATATATATATATACACATATATATAAAGAAAAATAAAGGAGAGAGGGAACAGTGGTCAAACTAGTTGGGATAGTCTGAATTCAACAAAGTCAGGCAGCCTAATGGAAGGCATTGCTAGGCTGCATGCTAAGTCACTTCAGTTGTGTCTGACTTTCTGTGACCGCATGGACTGTAGCCTGCCAGGTTCCACTGTTCACAGGATTCTCCAGGCAAGAATACTGGAGTGGGTTGCCAGGCTCTCCTCCAGGGGATCTTCCTGACCCAGAATTGAATCCAAGCCTCTTTTGTCTCTTGGAGTGGCCAGGCAGGTTCTTTACCACTAGCAGCACCTGAAAAGCCTATATGCTAGTTTTTCTCTAGAGATGTTATTTTGTCACTAAATTGTGTCCAACTCTTTGTGACACCATAGACTGTAGCCCACCAGGTTCCTCTGTCCATGGGATTTTCCAGGCAAGGATACTGGAGTGGGTTGTCATTTTCCTCTCCAGAAGATCTTCCCAATCCAGGGATCAAGCCTACGCCTCCTGCGTTGGCAGGTGGATTCTTTACCACTGAACCGCCTGGGAAGCCCTTTCATGAGTATGTTTCATGACAGAATCTCCACCTGGTCAACCCCTCACCCCAGGAATTGATAGCACTGATTATCGGCACACTCAGTTTGGAAGCCTTGGTGTATCTGTTTGACCTGCCCAGGAACCCTTCCAGATGGCTTTCCTGGTATGCAACACAGATGCTGGCTCTTTCTGAGCAAGACAAGGAGTTAAAGAGAAAAGTCAAGGGCTATGGCTCAGTTCATGGGCAGACTCGGCCAGCCATGTCTCTGGGCAAGGACAGGCTTTTCATGCAGGAATTGCCATCTGTACTGTTGCCTGCTAAAATGACTGATTTATTAAGAGTAAAAAGAATAGGGAACTATATTCCAAGTTCCACATTTAAGCGATCTTCAATGGATATTGATACTTTTCTGGATCTCGGTTTCCCTCTTGTCAATTAAAGGGATTACTTAATCAATCTTTGAAGTCCCTTCCTGCTCCAACACTGAACAATTCAATGGCCTTTGGATGTCTTTTCCAGCCTTATTGTTGTTTTAGTCTAAAGACAAAAAGATAAAATCCAGATGAAGAAAGAATAGCTAATGATTTGAAGATTGAAAGTTACTGACTGAATAATGGTTTTCATACCTGGGACGCAAAGTCTTTCAAAAGCCATCTTCCCTAATAAGTCTGTAAATAGACATGTGCAGACAAAATGCAAACACCACTGAGGTTTGTACCTGGCGTGTGAGAGCAGAGCCCCATAGTACTATATGGTGCTTTAATTCTTGTAGTAATTTTTTGGTTCTTTAGAAAGGACAAAAAATATATATATTTTAATTTTTCTCATTTTAGTGTTCCTTCAAATGACATCTTTGATCTACAGCCAACAGGATTCTTGAATCTTAAATCGAAGCTACTAGTGACTCAGACTTTAATTGGACACACCTCTTGGCTGAGAAGATTAATAATTAGTCCATTTAACATGAGGGAACTATGTACCCTCAAGCCTTCAAAATAAATGTTACAACAGAGATGGAGAGGAAGTAATTTATTGTAATAACTCTCCTAAAGTTGCCCAAATGCAAGGATAGCAATTTACCATGCTGTTCTCACTGTCATCTCCTGCTGGCTCTTATCCTGAACCTCCCTGTGATTCCAACTACAAACATTCCAAGGAAGTGAGGGTGTCATAAGGGGAGGACTGCTCTGTGCAAGATGGGACAGTAACTCAACTAGAGGCAAAATCAGGCTTGGTTTTCTGACAAACGAGCATTGGAATTTGGAGTGCTAGGTGCTAGTGCTGAATTTAGCATTAATTAACAAGAGGATATTACTTGCCTATGCTTCAACTTTCTGGTGTAAAATGAAGGAGTTAGAAGAGAAAATCTGGGACATCCCTTCCTGTTAGGGGGAAAAAAACACCACATTTATTTTAGGTCCAGGGAGTGGGATTAGGATGGGAAGGAAAGAGTCAATTAAATATTCACAGGAGGAGGCAGGAAATGGAAGGAACACAACCTAAGCTGGGCTCAGCTCTTTAATGGTTGCTTCTAAGCAGGAAAGCAGGGCATGACCCTGGGAGGGGCTTTAGAGATGAGAGTAACATCCCTTTCCCTAAAGCAAGTAAATGGGCTTTATTTGTATTGTTATCATTCATAGCTTACCCACATTTTACATATATGTTTGATATAGTCACAACTTAGTACACATTAAAGCCAAATTAAAATATTTAAATACAAATAAGAAATAAAAGACTTCTAAAGAAGAACAAAAATGAAGCATCCCTTTACCTTTATGACTGAACTGAGTATTTGTTAGTGCTTTCTGTGGCATATTCCACTGTTATGTTTTTTCCTGATCACCCATGTGGTAGCTGCTGCTTACCTGTCAGGCTTCATCTCCCACCCATCTCCCCTTAACTCTCCCCTCAGCAATATTCGATTCTTTGTAGGTTCTCACATATGATATACTTTCTAATAAATTTGTGTCTTTCTGTCTGTGATCATTGTGTCTAGAATGCCTCCCCTGAGTCTGCTCCAAGAATTCCCACCTATTCATTCAATTTTATGTCAAATGCTTCTGGTGAAGCTTTTTTGCATTTCCCCTGGCAGACTTGGATGTTTCTTCAGCCCTACTTGGATACACACAGCGTATTCTGCACTGAATCTGTTGTATATTATACTGATTTGCATACCTGATAGCTAGCTGATGGATTGTAAACTCTTTGAGGGCAGAGATTGAATTTCCATGTGTTCCCAATCAACCTGGCTTTCCATCTATCCATATTCGTCTACCTATTCTGTTGATCTTTACTCACTCTTTCTGGTGCAAAGGGAAGAGATGGCCTGGAGGAGCTGGGCAGTGGATAGGGCGCTGCATAAGTAAATGTAAAAGAACTTCTGTTGATGGGACCTGGGCTGAGGTTGGTGGAGATGGTGGGCAGCCAACTTGATCATCATTAATATTTGGGGATGACTGGGCTTTCCTGAACTTCCCTGGTGGCTCACCAGTGAAGAATCCACCTGCAATGCAGAAAGTGCAAGAGATGTGGGCTCAGTCCCTGGGTCAGGAAGATGCCCTGGAGGAGGGCATGGCAACCTACTCGAGTATTCATGCTGGGAAAATCCCATGGACAGAGGAGCCTGGCAGGCTACAATCCACGGAATCACAAATATTAGGACATAAATGAAGAGACTGTGTATACATGCATGGGTTTCCCTGGTGGATCAGACAGTAAAATATCTGCGTGCCAATGCAGAAGACCCAGGTTCAGTTCCTGGGTTGAGAAGATCCCCAGGAGAAGGGAATAGCAACCAACTCCAGTATGCTTGCCTGAGAAATCCCATGGCTGGAGGAGCCTGGTGGGCTGCAGCCCAAGGGGTCTCCAAGAATTGGACACAGCTGAGCAAGTAAGCGTGCATGCATATGCTAGGACTCAGAAAGTATCTAGAAATTGTGACTTGGGTACTTGGGCTCTAGCTGTTATCTTCTTTTGATAGAAAAAATGCTATTTGTTATAGTGCAACAAGTATAAAATTATTAACAAAGAACATGTTTAAATCTAGATTTATGAAGACTACAGTTAATATTTAAAGCAATTTTATCTTTCCAGTTTCAGGAAAAATCTCTCTCTCTCTCTCTCTCTCTCTCTCTCTCTCTCTCTCTCTCTCTCTCTCTCTCTCTCACACACACACACACACACACACACACACACACTATATATATACACAAACACCAAAATACCCCTGACTTTCTTTCTTTCTTTCTTTCCCAGAGGGACTTATTCTATTTTCTTCCCAAGTACTCTCCCACCTTCATTTTCCATTGCTTCTTTCTGTGTCAAGTCCCCTGAAGCTAAACCAGGTTATCCCTGGTATCGTTCCTTCATTTGTATTGCGCTATACTCCTAGAATTCTGGATAGTCTCCTTACACAAATCCTGTTTGTCCTTCAAGGGGTAGTGTAGTTTTACTTCCCCCATCAAGTTCTCCTTGGTCACTGTTGGTCTTACTGAGTTTCTGCCAGCATTTCTGGCACCCGGCCTCTACATGTGGACTTAGCTCTTTCTTCTCGTTTCCTCCTGTGCCACTTATTCCTGGCTCACTTTCTGCGGGTGATAAGTTGTCAGATAGAGAGCAAGACCAAGGCTTAGCTCTTCCATACACAGTGTAGCTCCAGTATACTGTTAAGTATATAATTTTGACTTAATAAAATAGTTATTTGATGATTTGATTAATGACAGGGAAATCACCCACCGAGATTCATTGCCAACATGATAATTAAGTTTCAGTTTAAAGTGAGCTTCACAAAGTGCATTTGTGTCCCATTCTTCAAAATAGGCAAAGAGAAAAAAATCATGAAAATGACTCAACTTTTGAAAGTCTCAGCTTTGAGAAGTATTCATTTTTAGAAGAAGGCAAAAGGTAACAGGTGAACTCCAAGGTAATCCAGGCTTGCACTTTGAGGTCCAGGATTAAAATAGCTTCAACATTGTGCATTCTAAGAACTAGCCAAAAGTCAGAGGTTTCCTTGTCACCTGAGCTGAGCTGAATATAATTTTGTATTTCTTCACATAGAATCACTTCATATACTCAGAATCATTTATACAGCATTCTTTTCTTCCCAATTTATAAAAAAATTAATTTCCTATTAATATTTATAAGCATTTACAATGTTAATTACAATTACTTCAATATTATTCATTTTACATTAACAGTTTTGTTTATAAATCCCCATTTATATCTTAAATTATTTCATAGAGTTAGATTCTAGAGGCAGAATTTCTGGGTCAGAGCACATAAACCTGATTAAAGTTCATGTTTTGGAAAATAGAAAATTATGATTTGACATGTGATGGCAAGGATCAGGAATATTATGGCTTTATTTTTATAGGCTTTTTAGCCCCAAATATTTTTCACATTTTTTAAAACTTAATCTCCAAGTTACATCATTTTACCTTAAGTGTTGTATGTGGACACAGTTTTATCAAAAAATTATTTGTATAGGATGCTGTGTAACTCATTTTGCCCACTCTGGGTAATACTCAGGGCAGTTCCACCCAAACCACCTCTACATTTTCTATAATGGTTCTTCAATTCAGGACTTTATGAAGATGGAGGTAGGATTAGTTGATGAAAAACAAACCCACAGTCTTAAAATTTTTTTTACTTTATTTGTTTATTTGTGTCTGTGCTGGGTGTTCACTGCTGTGTGAGGACTTTCTCAGTTGTGGAATGGGGCTACTCTCATAGGCTTCTCACTCTGGGGGCTTCTCTTGTTGCAGAGCATGGACTCTTGGGTGCAGGGGCCTCAGCAGTTGTGGGACTTGGGCTTACTTGCCCCACAGCATATAGAATCTTCCCAGACTAGGAATTAAACCCATGTCTCCTGCATTGGCAGGCAGATTCTTAACTATTGGTTCACCAGGGTAGTAGTCCATAAACCCACCATCTAATGAAAACTCTAGATCTGACTATAAGCTTAAACATAGCTATTCAGAGTAACTTGCAATATATATATATATATATTTTTTTTTTTTTCACACCGAGAGATCAAGGACAGCTATGAATATGCTTTCCATCCTCACTAAAATTGATGAAAAATTCCAGTTTGGTGCACCTTAAAAAAAGTGATCTCAGTTATCTCCCCAGTATGTATTCTTTGAGGGCCTCAAGGGAGAAGATTGTGTGGGGTTCACACAGGGCCTAAGCAGATTTAGGCACCACCAGTTCCATTGCTGGGGGGATTTTGCTGCTCTCAGTGGGCTCCTAAACTGCTTATCTCTACCTCTCATCGAGGAGTGACTTCTTGTCTCTGCTGGGGTATCTTGCGCTTCTCTGACTTTCTACTCCGTGTTCTCTGGCTGGCTTCTCCTGAATTCTGCCTTCGTGCATTTCTGGATTAAATTTTGCTTAATCAACAGCATAATTTTCCAATGAGGGTATGATCTGAAAATGGAGTTTTGTTATGCTGTATAAACTTGGTTACCAACCATGTCACCCCTTCCTGTGCTCCCATAGGACCGAGACCATGAGGAAGGGTTTAGACATTTCTACCATCTTATCTCTTTAGCACCTTCCTCACTCACGACCTAAAGTGCAAGGAGCTTCTTTTTTGTTTTTCCTTTTGTTTTGAATCCATCAAGCGCTTTGCTCAGTGGATACAAAATTTTGTTAAATTACTTGTTGTTATGCTATTGTCAAACAGTTGAAATATTTACTTAGCTATTTTTGCTCAGCATTTTGCTGTTTAATCACTTCATCTCCCTCTTGTGGATTGTAACTATTCAAAAATATTAAGTGCTCACTCAGTGCCAGTAATAAATTTTGGTGTGCTTGTGTCCTAGCCCATGGAATGCTGCTATGAATCTACATGTAGAAAGTGTGTTTTCAAACTCTAATTCAGAAATATGGTATCACCATAACTTTTTCAATTAACAAATATATTTTTATAAATAGATTGATAAGGACTTAAAGATTAATTCTAATTTTAATTTCCACTTAAAGAATTTCCACAACTAAATAAATACATGTAGTGCCACCTGGATTATATCCATAAGAATGGATATAATTATGCAGTGGTAAAAAATACTAACAAAAGAATTAGTGGTTTAAAACAACAGGGCTTATTTCTTACTATATGTCCTTGTGGTTTATAACAACGCGGCTTATTTCTTACTACATGCCACATGTCCATTTGGGTTGCTGGGGCTCTGTTTCATATTGTTTTCACTTAGGTTTGCAGGTTGACAGAGTCTCTACCTCCTGAGCATTGCTAATCTGTATAGGAAGGCAGTGGTGAAGCATTTGCGTTTTTATAGGCTTCAACAAAACAAAATACACTATTTCAGCTTATATTTTATTGGTCAAAGCAAGTCATATGGTTTTCTGACCTTCAGAGGATAGAACAGCATAATTCATGTGCCTAGAAAGAGATGTATTTGGTATACAAAACTAACAGTTCTCCCACTCTATAGTTTGCAATCAAATATTCAGCTCTTTCCCTCTGTCTGCCAAGTGACTTAATAGTACTGGTTCTGGGAAAAGAAAGACCAACCATAAAATACTTGTAATTTTACAAAAGAGTGTGGATAAACCAACTGTAACGAAGCCAGGGGAGGCTTGAATCCAGTTTGAGAGAGTCTGATGTTCCAGTGGACAAGAGGTAGACAGCTCTTAAATCTTTGGGCTGGTTCTTTGATTTTAGATAAGCCAGAGTCTTAATACAAGAATTCAAACAGACTAAGTATCAATCCCACACAAACATAATAATGAATTAGAGCAGAATAAGTGTCATAAACCTAAGTATCACCGAAGAAAACCTGGATCTTAGAACATGCTCATTTGCTCTTCTGTATCTTTAGCTCAGGAGGATAAAAGAAGGCTCATTGTTCGAAGCAAATAACATAAAACAGAGACTCACAGTGTGTTTGCTTTGCCTTAACAAAGTCTAGGAATTTTTATGGAGGCTCTTTTATGGAAAACAATTATCCTTAACCATTTTGGGTCACATACTCCATTCACAATCTGACAAGCAATTCAATGGAGGAAGGCTTGCCTTTTTAATAAATGAACTGATTTGGGCCTTGTATTTTGTATAAAAATTAGCTCAAACTGGTTCATGTGGTTAAGAGAAAAATAAAACAATAAAACTTATAGAAAAAACACAGAAAAATCTTTTGGATCTGGGGTTAAACTTGACACCAAAAGCATAATCTATAAAAGGAAAAAGTGGTTAGATCAGAGTTCATCAAAATTTTTAAAAATTTACTCTGCAAAAGATTCTTAAGATAATGATGAGAATACAAGTGACAATCAGGAAAACATTATTTGCAGATTACAAAGGACCTCTGACAAAGGACCATTATCTAAAGTATGTAAAGAACTCTTGAGGTTTAATAGTGAAAAACAAATTTAAAAGTCTAATTTAAAAATGAGCTTCAGCATGAAGAGATATTTTGTGAATATAATATACAGGTGAAAGATAAATGCACAAAAATAAATTTAACATAACTAGTTATTTAAGAAGTACAAGTGGAAACAGCAATGAGATATTGCCACATCTGTCAGAATGGCTAAAATAAAAATAAGACAATATCAAATTCAGGAAGGGGTTCAGAGAATTTGATCACTCCTACTCTGCTGGCAGGAATAGTATAGCGATTTTGGAAAACACTTTGGCAGTTTATTATAAAACTGGCCATTTTTTATTAGCTAGTTTGGGCTGCCATAACAAAATATCACAGACAGAACGGCTTAGAAATAAACAGAAATTTATTTTCTAGTAACTCTAGAGACTAGAAATTCAAAATCAAGGTGTTAGCAGACCGTCTTCTGAAGCCCGTCTCCTCTGCTTGAAGACGGCCACTTTCTTGACATGTCCTGTCCTCACGTGATAATTCCTGTGTGTTGTTTCTGTCCTAATCTCCTCTTTATAAGGACACCAGCCATAATGAAGTAGGCCCATCTATGTAACCTCATTTTACCTTGTTTACCTCCTTAAACCCCCTATTTCCAAAAAGTCACATTCTGAGATACTGGGGGTTACATTTTAAACATGAATTTTAGAAAAACACAGAATAGTTCGTAGTGTCATGCAATCACCATGCGTGTGTGCATGCGCGCTCAGTCACTTCACTCACGTACAGCTCTTTGTGACCCCACGGATTGTAGCCAGCCAGGCTCCTCTGTCCATGGGATTCTCCAGGCAAGAGTGTGGAAGTGGGTTGCCTTGCCTCCCTCCAGGGGATCTTCCTGACCCAGGGGTTGAACCTACGTCTCTTACGTCTGCACTGGCAGGTGAATTCTTTACCACTAGCACTACACAGGAGACCCATGACTACCATTATAGCCTAGCAATTGTACACAACCATTTATCCCAGGGAAAGTGAGATTCGTGCTTTTAAAAAATCTATACTTGAATGTTCATAGTAGCTATATTCCTAAAAACTGGAAACAATCCAGATGTCCCTCAATGGGTAAATAGTTAAACAAAATAGCACTTCCCAGTTACTGACATACACACAATGTAGAAAACAAACAATACCAGTTATACTATATGATTTGATTTATATAATATTATTTACAAGATAAAATAATAGAATGGAGACTAGTGATTTCCAGGGACTAGAAATTGGGGTGGGGATGGGGAGAGGGAGGTGGTATGGCTATAAAAAGGGTAACACCAGGAATTCTTGTGTTGGAAGTGTTCCCTGTCTGGAATGTATCAATATTAAACAAATGGCTTTTGTTAAATGTTTTGTTTTGCTAACTTTTACTTAAAGAGTCTTGCTACTACTACTACTAAGTTGCTTCAGTCATGTCCGACTCTGTGCAACCCCATAGACGGCAGCCCACCAGGCTCCCCTGTCCCTGGGATTCTCCAGGCGAGAACACTGGAGTGGGCTGCCATTTCCTTCTCCAATGCATGAAAGTGAAAAGTGAAAGGCAAGTTGCTCAGTTGTGTCCGACTCTTAGCGACCCCATGGACTGCAGCCTACCAGACTCCTCTGTCCGTGGGATTTTTTAGGCAAGAGTACTGGAATGGGGTGCCATTGCCTTCTCTGAAAGAGTCTTGCTAGGTATTTATTAATGTTTTTGATCTTTAAAAGAATCAAATTTTAGTTCTGTTGATTTTCTGTATTTAGGGGGTTATTTATTTATTTTTTCATTGATTTCTGCTTTCATTTTAATTTTTCTGTTGAAAGTCTGTCTCTGAGAGCAAAATCTGTGACGGATTTCACATGAGGATATTTATCAGAGATTAGGTCCCATGGAAGGGAAGAGTCTGAAACCTCATTGGTCAGACAGAGAACTCTTAACAGTAATGGAGCCTGGAAAATGTCAGGCAACCCTGTGAAGAGCTGGATGGGTATTTAGACTTTTAGCAACGCCCTGCATTGGTCAGAAATGTCTGAACTTTAGACTTCCACTGCTACCAGCCACTGGATATGAGCTACCTGAGAAGGGTATAGCCTTGGCCGAGGAGGTTCTCTGTAACTGAGGCAACTCCTAAAGGAGTTGAGAGCCAGATTCTGTCTGCTGATAGCTGAGACAGTTTGTCTTCATTGATATTGATGGGCAATCTGAATGGCATGTCTCTGGATTCACCACAATTTCCTTCCTTCTTTCTTTGATAATATTTTTTCTTTTATTAAACAGTTGAGATGACCACTAGATCATTACTTTTACCCTTTATTTTTTTTAATATGAGCATTTAAGGCCAGTACATTTTTTTAAGCACTGGTTTAGCATCATCTCACAAAATTTGGTATGTTATATTCTCATTATTTTTAAAGATTAGAACAGGTTTATTGAGATATAATTTACTT
>SJYC01145012.1:0-28574 GCA_006408675.1 Madoqua kirkii | reverse complement strand
AATGTTTTCTAATGCTCATTGTGATTTCTTCTGTGACTCATGAGCTTTATAAAATTATGTTGTTAATCTCTAAATGTTGAGGACTTTCTAATTAACTTTTTGTATTCACTTCCAGTTAATTTTCATCATGGTTAAGAAACACGAATAAGCTCATCATTTGAAATGTACAAAGAATTATCTAAAGGACACATATGTGGTTTACATTGTTATTATTTTGTGTATATTTGAAAGGTATGTGTATTCTCCATTTGTTAGCTATAGTGTATTTGAATATTAATTAGGTCAAATTGGGTAATAGAGATTTTCAAATCATTTTTACATTGCTATTTTAAATAGCTTGCTTCATCTCTGATTGAGGGAGATGTGTGAAAATCTCCACTTGTGATGGTGGATTAGGCTGTTTTTCCTTCTAGATCTGTCAGTTTTGTGTCATATGTTAAGCTATGTTATTAGCTGCACATACATTTAGGCTTGTCACATCTTTGTGAGAAACTGAGTCAGCTATCATTGTAAAATATCCCTCTTCAGTATTAATGCCTTTATGGTATAACTTCTTCCATATTTTCACTTTCCTTCTGTCTGTATCCTTATATGAGAGTGCATCCTTTGTGGATGACACATATTGAATCATGGATTTTTAAAATAGCCATTCTAAACCTCCATCTTTTTATTTTTTAAACTTTTAATTTTTGTATTAGGGTATTTTCACTTTCATGCATTGGAGGAGGAAATGGCAGCCCACTCCAGTGTTCTTGCCTGGAGAATCCCAGGGACAGGGAAGCCTGGTGGGCTGCTGTCTATGGGGTCGCACAGAGTCGGACGCGACTGAAGCGACTTAGCAGCAGCATAGCTGATTAACAATGTTGTGATAGTTTCAGATGAACAGCTAAGGGATTCAGCCATGTATATCTCCTTTCTCCCCCAACCCTCCCATCCAGAGTGCCACATAACCCTAAGCAGAGTTCCATGTGCTATACAATAGGTCCTTGTTGTATAAGCTCCATCTTTTAATTAGAGTATTTAGGGGTCTTTGTTTGATATATAATGTAATTACTGCTATGGTTGGGTTTAAAGCTACTGTTTTGTGTTTTCTATTTTCCCAGTCTTGCTTGATGGCTTTGTTACTTCTTTCATGCCTTCTTTTGAGTTATTATTTTAAGTGTGTTTCTTCCTCTTTTTTTGGCTGTGCTGGGTCTTCATTGCTGTGTGGGTTTTTCTCTAGTTGCGAAGAGCAGGGGCTACTCTTTGTTATGTGTGAAGGTTTCTCACTGCGGTGGCTTCTCTTGTAGGGGGCTCCTGGGTTTCAGTGGTTGTAGCACATGGTCTCAGTACTTGCAGCCCACGGGCTCGAGAGCAGAAGCTCAGTACTTGTGCTGTGCTGGCTTAGTTGCTCTGAGGCATGTGGGATTTTCCCAGACCAGGGATCGATCCTGTGTCTCTTTCATTGACTGGCAGATTCTTTACTACTGAGCCACCAGGGAAGCCCCTATTATTTTATTTTGTAGGTTTTGTTAGCTTTTTAACACAGTTTTGTGTTTCATTTTAGTGTTTATGCTATATAGTAAAGTATACACTGCTGCTGCTGCTGCTAAGTTGCTTCAGTCGTGTCTGACTCTGTGTGACCCCATAGATGGCAGCCCACCAGGCTCCCCGTCCCTGGGATTCTCCAGGCAAGAGCACTGGAGTGGGGTGCCATTTCCTTCTCCAACACATGAAAGTGGAAAGTGAAAGTGAAGTGGCTCAGTCGTGTCCGACTCTGTGCGACCCCATGGACTGCAGCCCACCAGGCTCCTCCGTCCATGGGATTCTCCTGGCAAGAGTACTGGAGTGGGGTGCCATTTCCCTCTCCCATTAAAGTATATATCCTTGATTTAATAAGATCTTGAATTAAAATTTTACCACTTCACAAATAATGTAAGAAGCTTTCAGCCCCACCTTCTCTTTTTGCTACTGTTCTCATGTAGTTTAATTTTATAAATACTATAAATTCCATAAAAGATTATTACTTTAGTTTTAAACACTCTTTCTTATAAAGTAAAAGTTTTTATTTCATATTTACCTATGCATTTACTCTTTTTGGTTCTGCTTCCATCTGGTACAATTTCCTTTCATTCTGATGTCTATTCATTTAGTATGTCTTGTAGTACGGTTCTGTTGGCAACAATTATTCTCATCTTTTCATGTCTGAAAATGTCTTTAATTAGCCATTATTTTAAAAGAATATTTCTCTAGATATATAATTCCTGTCTGACAGTTTTTTTTCCCCCTTTCAACACTCTAAAATTTCCATTCCATTGCTTTTTGTCCCACCGTTTATTATGTTAAACAACAGCTCTAAGCTTTTTGTTGTTCCTCTGAAGATAATATTTCTTTACTTTTGCTATCTGGTTGTGGTGATGGAGGGAAGAAGAAAAAAAAATTAGTGATCAACTTCTATTTCCTCTTGGGGTGGAAAAAGCCACTGACCAGGTTCAGCAGTCTCAGTTGTCTCATTGGCAAGAGGAAAGTCCCTTGGAAGGAAGGAAGAACTGTGGGCATGGTACGGTTGAGGTGGTGATGCTTATGAGCGACAAGAGAAACCTGGATCAGGAGATACACTGAGCCCTTTGGTGCATAGAGATGATGAAGACACATATGACCTTAGGAGTAATATGAACATTTTCTAGGGCTTCCAGGAGGGAAGCAGTAAGTATATGGATCCAAATAAGCATAAAGCTAATCTCGAACAATGTATAAAGGAGATATTTCTCTTTTTTTGGTCATACAAGTTTTAAATGTGCCCTGCTTCCCTTAGTTTGACATGGTCTTAACAAGACCATAGCTGGGCACATGCCTTAGAAGAGATCCTCTGAAGGACAGCTAAACATAAACTGTAAGAAGAGTTGAAACTGCATATGGAGTGAAGACTATAGTATTCAAATGCTTTTGCATGGGTGAGGAATTATGCTTATTGTATAAAGAACCATAGGTCAGAGCTAGAACATATGGATAGAACCTCTAATGAGAAAGATTATCATTTACGATAAGGAAGCTATTTCTATGTTTCAACATAGTGAGTCCCAATAATGGAAATAAAGAAACACTGGCTGGATGACCATCTATTGGGGATTTTATTGAGGGGTGTAGCCATATTTGATGGTCTCTATTGCCTCTTCTCTGGCCAGGTTCTGTGATGAGCAACTGTTGGGATTAGTCATGAAATGACTTTGAGGTGATGTAGACACAATAAAAGATAACGGGAGGTATAGAAAGAAAATATATAGAGAAAAAATATTCCTTTAGGCAATACACTAACAAAAGAAGATGTGTCTGGTCTTTTCAGTGCCACCCATGTTGGATTGATCAGTCTGTATTGCTGAAAATAGGAAACACTTTAACTGATTCATAGTATGTTAAGAGCTAACAGTATCCCCACCTGTCATCTAATCCAGCTCTGTCATTTTACAGGTGTGGAAACTGAAGTCCAGAGGAGTTGACTTGTCTAAGGCAGTGATTCTCAGTGTAATTAGAAGAATACTAGTCTCAATTCCTGGGGAACTTGCTTAATATACAAATCTCTGGTCTCCAATCTAGTGCTACTAACAAAAGAAATCCTTAGAAATGGAATCCTATAAACTGCATTTTATCAAGTATTGCAAGTTATTTTGTGCACACTGGAAAAGTATCAGTCTACATCAGAATGCTGATTACTTACAGAACTCTAAGAAAGACTCAGGACTCTAAACTTCAAATCCATTATCCCTGTTATTCTAAATTGTCTACTCTTGAAATACATCTGTCATCATCCCCTACAAACTAACTTCTGAGCCTAGAAACAGCCCTAGAAATTCAATTGTGTTATGAGTATAAAATTATTACTATTTATAAAAGGCAAAAGAATGGTTTGGAAAATACAAAGTCAATAAAATCAGAATGAACTCCAGGATCAGAGGCCATAATGCCTTGGAGCAATCCTTTTCTGTCCTTGACAGTGGAACATAGGGAGCCTCTGATCTAGTCAAAGGCTGTGACCTCAGTCTAAAATGGAAAAAGACATGCCTTGGATACATGTTCATGTTAGACATACTAGCATATTTGTCGTCATTTTAGAGTGCAACTGATGCAATTGGACTAAAGGACTTTGATTAACATTTTGTTAATTAAGCCTAAGTCATCTTATATATACACAATTAAAAGTGTTCTTTACTCATTTTTACAGCTTATATGATCTGTGGAGATCATGTCATAGAACAAAGGAGAAGTGAAGAAAAATTAGATTTTGTACTTACTACTGACAGGCTTTATTTTGGGGGGCTCGAAAATCACTGAAGATGGTGGCTGCAGCCATGAAATTAAAAGATGCTTGCTCCTTGGAAGAAAAGTTATGACCAACCTAGACAGCATATTAAAAAGCAGAGACATTACTTTGCTAACCAAATTTCGTCTAGTTAAAACTATGGTTTTTCCTGTAGTCATGTATGGATGTGAGAGTTGGACTATAAAGAAAGCTGAGTGCCAAAGAATTAATGCTTTTGAACTGTGGTGTTGGAGAAGACTCTATAGAATCCCTTGGACTGCAAGGAGATCCAACCAGTCCATCCTAAAGAAAATCAGTCCTGAATATTCATTGGCAGGACTGATGCGGAAGCTGAAACTCCAATATTTGGCCACCTGTTGTGAAGAACTGACTTATTTAAAAAGACCCTGATGCTGGGAAAGATTGAAGGTGAGAGGAGAAGGGGGACGACAGATGATGAGATGGTTGGATGGCATCACCAACTCAAAGGATATGAGTTTGAGTAAACTCCGGGAGTTGGTGATGGACAGGGAGGCCCGGCATGCTGCAGTCCATGGGGTTGCAAAGAGTCAGACGTGACTGAGCGACTGAATTGAACTGTGCTATACATTAGGAATAAATAGGGGATCAAACCGCAAAACTGAAAGTGGTAAAAGGCCATCTGATCATGGGCTTTTAAACATCAATTTGGTTCAAATATATAGAGCTTGATTTAGCAGTTATGGTTCTGCATTGGAAGGAAGTCTACTTGAATGTTTACTATTAAGATTAAGAATGCTTACTATTAAGATGTCCATTGATAACATAAATGCCAGAAATCAAGAAACTCGTTTTTAAATAATTATGTAAAGTTGAGAAAATCAAGCTTCACCTTTATTACCCATGGCTAACAGTCCAGTCACACTTGTAATTAATTGCTCCTGCTGTTGCTGTATGCAAAATGCTTAACAATCTTAGGTCTCTAATGGGTTTCTAGAAACTTCCTGTTGTGCCAGGCTTAGCTCCTTAAAAGCTTCTTTCAGATTCAGAAATTGAGCAGGCAATATGAACTCATTTTAAATGTAATCTGATGGCAAGAATGCTTTAGCAATATGTTTCTAATGGAGTATAGCTGTAAATTCATTGTAGGAAGAGGGATTTGAAGGTTGGAGAGTGAAAAATATTGATTTTTAAAGTAGGAGATAAAGATCTAAAGTAAGGTGATAGTGTCCACAATAAGATTTGATCATAACTTAGAAATGCTTTCAAGTAAAGGATAGAGAAGAATAGTTGAAGGTGAATTTAAAATTTCAACTTTGGTGACTGGTACAATAGTAATACCATCAATGCTGCTGCTGCTGCTGCTAAGTCGCATCAGTCGTGTTCAGCTCTGTGCGACCCCAGAGATGGCAGCCCACCAGTCTCCCCTGTCCCTGGGATTCTCCAGGCAAGAGTACTGGAGTGGGTTGCCATTGCCTTCTCCAATGTATGAAAGTGAAAAGTGAAAGTGAAGTCGCTCAGTCATGTTCAACTCTTTGTGACCCCATGGACTGCAGCCTACCAGGCTCCTCCATCCATAAGATTTTCCAGGCAAGAGTACTGGAGTGGGTTGCCATTGCATTCTCTGAATACCATCAATAGGTGTAATAAATAAGGAAGGGGACCTGGATTGGAGTTAAGGATGAATTGGTTTTTAAATAAGTTGACTAGAGTAATGATTGTCTAGAATGCAACTAGAGATAAGACACTAGAATTTGTGAGAGATTAGGAGACTAGAGATATAGATCTGGAAATTGCCTGCATTTATATAATGATTAAAACCATGAGGGATCAGTTTTTACAGAATGGAAAAAGAGAATACCAGGAACTGAATTCTGGGCAATAGCCATAGCCAGAGAATAGAAAAAAGTTATGTTTTTAACAACAGTGGAAGGGGGTTAGAGACACGGGGAAGATTCAGAATAATATACGTTATGAAAGTCAAGTTGAATTTTAGATGAAAAATTGCTTATTTCAAAATTTAAGGAGTATGCATGTGGAGAAAAAAGTCAAATATGGCAAGTAAATATTGGGGGGTTTTATGAAGAATTATGATAGAATAAAAGGAAGAAATTGAATATTACAGGGTGAGGAGCAGTTTGGTGGGGATATAGAACAACAAGCCTCAACCTCTAATTTGAAGTGCCAAAGAGAAAACAATGAATTCTACCCAATGAGGAGTCAACTGAATTAAGCAGAGAGGAAACATTAATAAAAGAATGGAAAGATAGTTGCTGGAAATACTAGAAGACACACGTTCCTGGAGAAAATGAAAGAAAAGAGACACAGAGCCCAAATGGACGTCTTTGCTGTGTTTTGTTTTGTTTTAATGAAGGGTTATTTTCCCTAAGACTAGAGGGAAAACTATGTACTGGAGCATAGTGACAGAGGCAGAGAAGAGGCTGGGTGAGGAAATTTATGCCAAATGATGTTTTTCTTCCTAGTGCAGATGAAAGCCTCAAGACCACAGTTTTCATTTGGCTACATGTAATATGAACTTGGTGACCTGTAGCTTAAAACATAAGTATATTTATTATTTAGTTAATACCTAATCCAGAATGAACAGGTTTCAAGAAGAATTTGGCATCTCAAAAATGGATCAGACCAAGCTCTGTCTTTCTACTCTGCCATCCTTAGAGCAATCTTCCTTTTGGTACCCAAGCTATTGCCTCATAGTGTCAGGTTGATAGTGTTGCTGACATCACATCCTCACGCTTCCTTAAGACAGAAAGGAAGGCTCAAGGCAAAAGGTGTTTACTTTGTGAGACTTTTTCTTTCTGAGGATGTTGCCCCACTGTCTTCTAGTCTGCACCGTTTCTAGCTAGAGTCTGTTTTTATCCTTATTTTTCTTCTTCTGTAGTGTTTCTTGTTTTCCTCTGGTTGCCTTTAAGAGTTTTTCCTTTTCATCAGATTCTCAGCATTTTATTATGATGTGCTTAGGTATACTTTCCTTATGTTTATTCTGCTTGGAATCTGTTGCTTTTCTTGGATCTGTGTTTTGCAGATTACATTCCACTTGGAAAATCAGCAACCATTATATTTTCAAATACTTTTTTCTGCCCCGGCGCCCTTCTCCTCTCCTGGGGATATCACTTGGTGTCATCTCACAGTTCATTGAGTTTGTTCATTTTTTTCTTCTCTGTATTCTATTTTGGGTAGTTTCTATTGTTCTGTCTTCACATTCACTGATTTTTCTTCTGGAAAATCTAATCTCATGTTAATGCTAGTCAGTGAATTTTTATCTCAGATAGTATACCTTCCATCTCTAGAAGTTTGATTTGGGTCTTCTTTCATCTAACGTTTCTCTTCTCATCATTCTCACACTTTCTTCTACCTTCATCAGCATGTGAATGTATTTATGAGTTGTACTGTATTTTATATCTATTTTTTAAATGTTTGCATTTGTTAAATATTTGGGCATTTTGTTCTGAGATGAAATTACTTGGAATCAGTTTGATTCTTGGTTTTGAGCTTTGCTAGGGTGGGTCCAGCACAGACCTTCCCCTAAGCCTGATTATCCCTCACTAGGATGGGCTTCCATGTTAGCTCAGTAAAGAATCTACCTGCAGTGCAGGATATCTGGTTTTGATGGCTGGGTTGGGAAGATCCCCAGGAGAAGGGAATGGGTACCCACGCCAGTAGTCTTGCCTGGAGAATCCCATGGACAGAGGAACCTGGCGGGCTGTGGTCCATGGGATCACAAACAGTCAGACACCACTGAGTGACTAACACTTTCACTTTCACTGCTCAATGCCCTGTGTGCTAGAAGATCCTTAGTCTCCAGGTGATGGAAAAATAAGCGGGTCCCAGCTTTGCATCAGTAGCAGGAATTATTTCATCTAATTCTTCTAGTGACTTCCTCTTAGATGCCCCACATGCATTTACAAGACTGTACTCAGGTAAAGGCTTGAGCTTTACCCTCTATAGGTCTTTGAGTTGTTTTGTTTATCTGTGCACCTCTTTCCTGTTTGGGACTTTGCCTTGCGTTTTCTAAACACCTACTGAACTCCAAATTCTGTCTCCCCAATTTAGGAAAACCACTAGGCTATGATTGGATTCTTCCTCCACATTCTATAGTCTCGAAATTTTACATATGCTTCAACAGAAAACCAGAACATTAATTTTCAAATTAGTCTTTCAATAAAGTTAAATGTTAGCTTGGTTCTAAGAGACAATTATTTAATTCAAGCTGTTTTACCCCATAATTTACTGCAACGCTCTTCAAGTGTCCAAGGGCAGACGATCTTTTTGAAGGATATACATTAGATAGCCTTAATCACCTAGAGTCTATAAACCTCTGAAATGACCCAAAGTTTGATCCAAAGTACAAGCACACTGAAATGACTGGCTAAATAGTGAAGCAAGTCTTAGGTATGCAGTTAACTGTGGGCTAAGCATGAGTCACATGGATGGAATTACAGAGAAATGCACATGTTTTTCTTGTCCATTTTATACCTGATCCAGAAAGCATAATGATGCCTTCAATTGCTCCATGGTTTTCAAGCCAGCATATTTTCAAATCACTCACTCTTGCTCTCAAAGTAAATTGTTTTGAATTTTCAAGAGGAAAAAAGAAATCTTCATATCTAAACAGGCTTAGTGCTATGGATTGGGAGTAAGTTAGGAAACTAATTCTACAGAATATGCTGTCCATTCTAATCTAGCAATTTTGGGAAGTCAGAAAGGAGCTTAAGAAAATCTGAAACCTTGTGAAGTAAAACTCATTGAATTGGAACTTTAGATCCACATGTTTCTATAATATAATCATTGCTCACATTTATTTACATAGTATTAAAATTAAATGAACATTGTTGGATTGCAGCTGTTTAGATTTTGATAAATAACAAACAGCATTTTCTCCTTCCAAATGTGCAAGACATAAAATTTATACTTTAGAGGAAAAAATATGAGATTGAGAGAGACTAACAGGAAGTGGGTTCATTCACTTTGGAATTCTATTTATAAACAGACCAAATCAGATGGACCCTAAGCCAGAGGGTGGCCACATCTTGATCCTATAAACACACACATTGTAATCACCTTTGGACAACATCTTTTTAGCCTTTGTTTGGCTTTATGCATAATAAAGTACATCAGCTATTTATATTCTTGCCAGTTGGAATGATGGGCCAGGTTTGTGGGACTTTTTATTTTTAACAAAAATGTTAAAGTGAATTTATCTTGCCCTGATTCTGCTGTCAGAAAGCTAGAACTACTGCAATTTCTGTGCATGAAGAGGCAGTTGCCATGGATTTTCAGTGAATCGATGACTTTGTTGCCTAAAAATACAAAAAGGGAAAGAAGGCATTTTAATTTCTTTATTAAAAGTCACTTTTGAAGACATGAACTTTTTAATATATGAAGGCAGAGTAATACAGTATCCCAACAGTGCTGACTTTTTCTTTTCAAGCTATCTGACTTTCATTAACAGAAAAAAATACAATTATTTTCTTTTTTCATTTATTACTAGAGATAATAGGCATTCGTTTTTCAGTCATCTCAGGACTGTCACTTCTTTTAGAAATGTCTCTTCTGTATACTCCAGTTAGTGGTTCAGAAGAAGCTTCCATATTTTGATATGAGCTCACCCCTCTCAGAGACTTGAGGCTTGTGAGGTTAAATTATTTGCTTTAGTTCACCTATCTGAAACTGGTAAACCAAAAATTTCATCAGTATTTCTCCAACTTGAGAGTGAGCATGTGCCAGCTCCTGTCACGTGGTAGAGATGATGAGTTATACAACTTGGCACAGTTGATAGCCATGTCGACTGCCCTTTGCTGAAAAATGGGCTCTGGTAAGAGAATGAAGCCAAGGTCTGGTGCCAGGCTGAGCCAGCACTTTGCAATAGGAACACTGTGTTTTGAATGGTGCATAGGCAAATCACATTGTATCAAATTTGGGGGCTGATATCTCAGTTGTGTAGCACCAGATCCTACATATGTCTTTTAAAACCACTTTCACTTACTGTTCTTGAAAACCTATTGTGAGCCATTTATAGTCATAAGTATAGAAAACCTCTAAAGGGATGGCTCCTTTAACAGATATTTATTGACTACTTATTTGCATTTAGGCCTTGTAGGAACATAAACTGCACATAGAACAGTGTCAAGGAACCTATAAATCTAGTAGCAGGGATAAGTAAAGAGAATTCACCCTGATCAAATATGTATATGTGGTAACTGCTAATCTCTGATGCATCGAAGGATACATGAAAAGCTTTGGGACCTCTAAACCGTCAGTCATGAAAGCATTATGAGTTTATAGTATAAAACTCACCCTTCTATTTCATAAACATACACAGTGGTAATTGGTGGCAGTCCCCTAGACCCAGTAACTGCAATGAGGCAGAGACAATTGGAGTTGGTAAATCCAGTCTTTCTTAGGTCTGTCTTACAGTGAGACCACTGAATTTATATCTACCTGGAGGCTTTTTTCCATTTCCCCAATTCATAGTCAACATGAACAGTTTAACCTTCATCTTTATTGTTTGACCTATGAAAAGACCTTAGTTGTCTGCTGAAAATATTTCCCTTACTGGCCAAAATTGTAAGTTAAAACAAAACAAAACAACAACAAACAGAGAACAGTGCTGTATTTTCAGGGATTATTACACTCTCAAAGACTTAAACAATACAGGGCTAGTGACCCTCATTACAGCCTCATTCTAGTCACTAGTCTTTCTCCTACAAAAAGCTGATGACAGAGTACTATAAACAAGTCAGTAATAATGATGATCACAAGATGTAGTCTTGTAATGCTGCACTAGATGTAGTATCATTAACAGAAAAATTAAACAGAGCCTGTGGCACATGGTATATGACTACTGATCTTGCTAATGTTTATATTTTAATACTCATCAGGAGGGTGAGAGATAAGGAAGTCAGGGAAAGAGACATGTAATGAGACTAAGGAACTGGATCCTCAAAATAGTGAGGGTCTTTGTATTTTAAGTTAATCACTAGAGAACTTTTCTTTCAGAAAAAAAGCTGAACATCCTGTGGGAAGGGGATTCATCCTGTGGATTGTAGCAAGCCCTTACACTTCACCATCCTAAAGCATGCACAGTGGGTCTGTGGAAGGAATAGCCTGGTAAAGAAATGGAGGCTAGCATTGGCCCAAAGGCATGGATCCCCTTGTACCAAGAGTGATCAAGTTACTGTTATTAATGAATGTCCAATGTGTTGGCAGCTGAGAGAATTTCCAAGACCATGAAAGAGCTCCACACCTTGGCAAGGCTAACCAGCTATTTGATAAGTTGATTATGTGAGACCCTCTCTACTCTGGTAGATTCATTAGAAAAGACCCTGCTGCTGGGAAAGATTGAGGGCAAGAGGAAAAGGGGATGACAGAGGATGAAATGGTTGGATAGCATCACTGACACAGTGGACATGAGTTTGAGCAAACTTCAGGAGATAGTGAAGGACAGGGAAGCCTGGTGTGCTGCAGTTCCATGGAGTCAGAAAGAGTCAGACAGGACTTAGTGATTGAAGAGCAATAGCAACTATCCTGGTAAGTGGGCTTCCCCTCCCTGGTAAGGGGGCACTAGTGGTAAAGAATCTGCCTTCCAATGAAGGAGATGCAAGAGACGCAGGTTCGATCCCTGTGTCTGGAAGATCCCCTAGAGGAGGAAGTGGCACCCCACTCCAGTATTCTTGCCTGGAAAATTCCATGAGCAGAGGATCCTGGTGGGCTACAATCCATGGGGTCAGAAGTCAGACACGACTGAGTGCATGCACATGTGTGTGCACACACACACACACAAATACACACAACCCCCTCCCACCGGTAAAGGCTATGAATTCTCCAAACCAAAATATACCTGTTTTCTAGTTATAAGATTGCCTTTCCTACCTATTGTACCTAAGCCAGTACCACTGCCCAAAGACACACAGAATGAATATCTAATTTACTGACATTGCTTCTGATCAAAAGAACCATTTTATGGTGCAGGATACATTATAAAGGGTATATGACCATATAATTTTTTCCCTCCCACATATTACATTGCCCAGATATTGCCAGTTTAAGAGAGCATTGGGATTACTTTCTTGAAAAAACAATTAAAATGCCAAATTAAAAATGACACTCTGTGAGATTCAGGTGCTGTCACTATAAACATATATATATATATATATATATATGTTGATATATACATGTACACAAATTTAAGAAATATGATAAAATATGTATCAGTGTGATTAATGGTGATTTGGTGCTGATTACATAACAGGGGGTAAGATGAACATTTTTTAATAATCCTGTAATTCCTATAAAAGTAAATAAGTATGCAAAAAGGCATAACTTTAATGCAATTTATAAATTTATAAAATGCCAGCATAGTTAATAAATGTACTCTACCTGAGCATTTGAAAGCATCATACAAAAGCAACTGTCTCAAAGGAGCCTTCTTGGGGGTGGAGATGGTGACAATGGTAGCTCTATTTTCTGATGGGATGGTAACCGACACTGGTTGTGGAGCGTCTGTGTGTGTGCGTATTCAGTCGTTTTGGACTCCTAGCAATCCCATGGAAGATAGCCCGTCAGGCTCTTCTATCCGTGGGATTCTCTGGTCAAGAATACTAGGGTGGATTGCCATTTCCTCCTCCAAAGGACCGTCCCAACCCGGGATCAAACTCACGTGCAGACATCTCCTGTGTCTACTGCACTGGTAAGTGGATTTCCCAAATGGAGCCACCTGGGAAGCCCAAATTTAACATCCGCTCTTGGTTGGTGGTGTTTCAGTGGCTAAGTCTTGTCTTACCTTTGTGACTCTGTGGCCATATGGTGGCTGAGAATAGTTAAATAGCCTGATATCTGCCTATTTTCTGTTTTTACAGATAAAGGCAAATAAAGCTTGCCAGTACAGTTCATACCGGGTAGTTCTGATAACAACTTAACACCAACTATCTAGTCAATTAATTAGAGCTGAGCTCAGTTGGCAGCAGCCCAAGAGAGTCCACAGTTGAAGCTGGCTTTTCGGGTTTAGGTTCTGGTGAGAGCAGCCTCAGTCAGCTCCACAAGCCCCTACTCTGTAGGAATCCCATGCCCTGGTTGCTATGTGAAAGCCTTTGGGCAGAAATGGGAGGTGGAGGAGGAAGGCTAGGACTTGATTAAGTAGCAACCAGTTGACATTTAGTCTGGAAATCCATTTGACCTCTTTACCCTTTGTTGAAGTCACAATGAGTTTTGCAGACCCATCTCAGTTCCCTCTTCCTGAAACTGAAGGCCCTGCTCTAGCCTCTTTAACACTTTTCACCTGCAGCACAGCTTCTCACTTCCTGAAGGCACTGTCTGTACCTGGCGTATCTGATTCTCTTTATCCCCAGCTAATATCAGCTGGTAGATGTATATTCCTGAGGGCAGGAGGATGTCCTAAAGTTCTTGCTCTTTATTCCTCTCAGCACCTGGGATACTGGGATTTCAGACCAACTGCTGATGAATTGCCCAGATTTACCTGAACTCTTGAAACAAGCTACTCTCACCCCTCAGATATGTGGGCCAAAGCTATGGCCTTTTTACCATGTTTGTTGAGAGGAAACCGCTTACAGAAAGAGATAGAAGATCTTTGGCCAGTCACAATCTCTCTGAGCCCCTGCGGCTGCTAAGTCACTTCAGTCATGTCTGACTCTGTGCAACCCCATAGATGGCAGCCCACCAGGCTCCCCTATCCCTGGGATTCTCCAGGCAAGAATACTGGAGTGGGTTGCCATTTCCTTCTCCAATGCATGAAAGTGAAAAGTCAAAGTGAAGTCGCTCAGTCGTGTCTGACTCCTAGCAACCCCATGGACTACAGCCTACCAAGCTTCTCTGTCCATGGGATTCCCCAGGCAACAGTACTGGAGTGGATTGCCTTTGCCTCAGCTCCCCTCTAATGGGCTAAAAAGACACCTTTCTGAACTGGAGTGAAAAATATTAATATTGTAGCCAGCAATTAATGCTCGTAGCACAGCACTACATTGTTGCTTAATCTCTCAGTTGTGGCTGACTCTTCTGCAACCCCATGGACTGTAGTCCACCAGGTTCCTCTGCCCATGGGATTTCCCAGCTAAGAAGACTGGAGTGGGTTCCCATTTCCTTCTCCAGGGGATCTTGCCAACCTAGGAACTGAATCCATGTCTCCTGCTTGCAGGTGGATTTTTTACCACTGAGCCACCTGGGAAGCCCACAGCACTACCTAGAAGGTGATTAAGGAAGGGTGTAATGATGACCAGTTCCTCTTCTAGAGACAGTTTTTCACAAACAGGTATAACAAAAAAAGGCATGGGGTAGTAAGTGGAGAAGTGAGATTCCTCTTTGGTGGAAACCTTGCCATGAAAACTTTGCAGGATGACTGTAGAGCATAAGTTGGATGAGACACCCTACGGAAGCCCAATCAAAACAGTACTGAGCAAGAGGAGGCACTGAAGCAGTTGGGGTAGTGTCTGTACGTGCAATATTTGAGGAGCATCGGCTGAGTGAGATTGGGAAAGGAGGTTCCTCTACTTGTGCGGTAAACTCTCAATTTGTTTGGCATTTCTAAGTAAGGAAATGAAGTGTCTCTTCTAAATAAATTATAGCACTGAAGGAGTTACCAATTCAAGATTTCTGTTTGTGAAGTTACTTTAAAAGTACAACCAGTTTTCCAGCTTCTTGCCGCATGTATTAACTTCATTTGCTAGTTTCAAGTTGGTATGACTTTACGAAGCAAAAACAGGTGTCTGTGAGAAGTGGTGAGAATTCAGCACTAAGGGCATGCGGAGATCTATTCTGTGTCTGAAAACAAGCTATGCATCTAAAATCTTCCACTGTGTCTGTGCCACTTAAGTGCTGGAATCATAAAACACAGGAGGAGGCAGAACAATTGCGTGATTGTTTTTAACGTCCTCAAAGAGGATTTCAGAGTACCATAAGCTGCTAATGAATTTCAGGAGGCAGGTGCAAGACACACAGTTACGTTTCCATTTCCATCCCTTTTATCATTTGAGAGCGCTTACAGATTATTCACTGATTTCCATGGCAGAAGCTTTTTGTGAGAAAGAAATACCCTATCAGAAAACAGCTATTAAACATTGTTCAAAACATCTTTAATTGGAAGGAAAATAAGAAAGACAGTGAAAAAAATGGACAATTTCTCAAATTAAAGAATTTTCTGTAGTTCTCCTCAAAAGTTTCAAATGATTACTTGACTTGCTTTTACTGAGGGGTTACCAGGACTTGTGATTCAGACTCCATACAATCTTTTGCAAGAAATCCAATGTTTTGCTCCTCCAAATCCATCACAGTAATCTTGGGCCTTAGTTGGCATTGCTTCAGTTTTATCTGCTCCTGTATGTTGCCCCTTCCACAGTCTTTCTAGATTGCAGCTCCCTGGAACAGTAGGTTTAGACCTTCATAGCCAACAGCAGACTAGGTTGGAAGCACTGTCCTGAGACAACCTTAGAAGTGTAGAGACAGAATTTTCTTATTTCATGTTGTTGCAGTATAGGCCGCCTTTATGAAGATGAGGATGGCTGCTTCCCATGGGATCTCCTAATCCTTGATCCATCCTCCACCCTTTCTGTCATCAATAATTGCTTCAGCTTTTATATCCTGAAGAATTTTAGAAGTCCTAGAATTGTTGCCAAAAGTGGATACCCAAATCATCTAGAGCCCAGTTTGCAAAGTTGAGAGAGCTACCAGCATGTAGAGCTGTCCTCCCAGCCTAAAGAGTGGCCCCAGGATCAACGCCATGAGTCCAGCCACTCATCCTTCTTCCCCTTTGATCATTACAGTGAGAGGACTGGGGGAGAGAGCCTGGCCACTGGTAGGAAGCATAGTGTTCTTGAGGAGAAGCTCGTTTGTTTTCACACTGTGGCAGTCAAGTAGGGCTTTGGTGTCCCTGGAACTAATTCGGGAATATTTCCAGAGACTCACCAGTCAAGGTGGAGGTGCTGTCCTTTCATTGCCCTGATAGGCAGCTAGGTAACCAGTGAAGTGGAGGAAGAACTGGAGCGTGACTGTGGGGCCAGAGGAAGAGGTGGAGGCCAGACAGCCTGTACTCCACCACTTAGCTTGGCAGGAATGTGTAAATTGTTTTCAGATTTGGTAGTTCAGTTGGTCATCCATGTCTGACTCTTGGTAACCCCACGAGCTACAGCATGCCAGGTTTCCCTGTCCTTCACAATCTCCCAGAGTTTGCCCAAACTCGTGTTTATAGAGTCGATTATGCCATCCAAATACTGCATCCTCTGTCTCCCCCTTCTCCTCCTGCCCTCAATCTTTCCCAGCATCAGGGTCTTTTCCAGTGAGTTGGCTTTTTGCATCAGGTGGCCAAAGTATTGGAGTTTCAGCTTCAGCATCAGTCCTTTCAATGAATATTCAGGGTTGATTTCCCTTAGGATTGATTGCTTTGATCTTCTTGCAGTCCAGGGGACTCTCAAGAATCTTCCCCAGCACCACAGTTTGAAAACATCAATGTTTTGGCACTCAGCCTTCTTTACGGTCTAGCTCTCACCTCTATAAGTGACTATAGAGTGGACCAACAAGAGATACTTCAGCTGCTCTTGTCCTGTCAAGGTGAACGATATCGCCAGTGGGTCATAGACCATTGAGGTGAGAGCTAAACGAGGGGTTGACGAGAAAGGTTGTCACTGGTTAGGTCAAAGGTTTCTTCTCATCAGAAGCCATGCACTGAGGAGACCCCCAGCTATTTACCCCGAGGAACACACGAGTCTGGCTTAGGAGACAAGCTGCAAGTGGATAGCTGCCATGTGGACACAGTGGTGCTGGTGAGCAAGACTTCAGCCTTACCATACCAGGCCCCTAAGGAAAATTTTCTCTCCCATTTTTTTTTTTTTTTAATCCTAGCTTCTGTACCGAAGAAAAAGAGCTGAGAAGAGCAAGAGGAAGTATGGGAACAGCATACCTGCTCCCTTTCTCCCAGACAGGCCTGAATAGTGCAACAGAGAGGGAAAATGCCCCTGCATTGAGTTTGACATTTTAGTTTTAAAATCAAGAGGATTCAGTATTAATTGAATACTGAAAGCCATTCATTCATTCCACAAATATTTATTGATCATCTACTATATGTAGGCATTGTTCTATGTGGATAAAGTTATTAGTGAAAGACATAAAAGATTCAGAGAGCGACACGAGGTTAATACTGCAAATGATAGGGAAATTATAAAACCTGGGAAACACGTGATTAAAGGAACCACCAACAGTGGGGGAAAGGCTCAACAAAGCCAGTCTGGTTGTCTTGTGCTTACATCCCAGTGAGCTGACTGTTCTAAAAACTATCTACTTTTATCAGCAAACACATTTCAGTTGACAGCTGCAGTTAATGGGCACAAGGTGTATTCCCAGAAGGAAGGACGTTCAGTTAGGGAAACTTTGCAGCAGCAGTGGTAAGTAGAGAATGGGCAATCAAGGGAGCGAGGAGGCTATGGAATCACTACACAGTGTTTTTGTTTAGGCTAGTCTTGCTGTCATTGCTGGGACACCGACTGGCCATTAAGACTTAAAAAAGAGAATCCCCACCTTTCATCCTCCATTCCACGGTGATGTAATGAACACCACCTGCATGCAAGATGCTACCTGTGATGGAGGCAAACATAGAGGAGGTGTGGAAACTGTCCTGGGAGAGTCTAGTAGAAAAAGAAGATTTGTACATAAGTTACAATAGCATTATCTTAGATTTGCACGGGTGCTTACTTCCCTGGTGGCTCAGAGGGTAAAGCGTCTGCCTCCAATGCGGGAGATCCAGGTTCAATCCCTGGGTCAGAAAGAGCCCATGGAGAAGGCAATGGCAACCCACACCAGTACTCTTGCCTGGAAAATCCCATGGACAGAGGAGCGTGGTAGGCTATGGTCCATGGGATTGCAAAGAGTCAGACACGACTGAGCAACTTCACTTTATTTCACTTATAATACACAGGGTGTTTGCACAGATGTTTGGTTTCAGAATATTGCTGTCAGGTAGAGTACTCATTTTCAGATGAGAAAATTCAAGTTCAGCTTGGTTAAGTAAATTGACCAAGGTCGAGAGCTAGCCAGTAGAGACTTGAGCCACATTTTCTAAATTCCAAGTATTATTTCCAGGACATTTCATCTCATCCTAGTATTTATTAAAAAATAAGTGTGTGATAAGTAGTGAATGCTGCTGCTGTTGATAAATTGCTTCAGTTGTGTCCGACTCTGGGCGACCCCAGAGACGGCTGCCCACCAGGCTCCCCCATCCCTGGGATTCTCCAGACAAGAACACTGGAGTGGGTTACCATTTCCTTCTCCAATGCATAAAAGTGAAAAGTGAAAGTGAAGTTGTTCAGTCGTGTCCGACTCTTCGTGATCCCATGGACTGCAGCCCAACAGGCTCCTCCGCCCATGGGATTTTCCAGGCGAGAGTACTGGAGTGGGGTGCCATTGCCTTCTCCGTGAGTAGTGAATATACAATATTAAAAAAAGATTGGCAGATGTTTTCAGAAAGGTCTAGATAGAATTTTGGGCTTTGCAGGCTATAGAGTCTCTGTTGCAAATATTCTGTTCTGTCATTGTCGTGCTGAAGCAGCTGTAGACAACACATCAGCAAGTGGGTGTGACTGTGTGCAGTAGCACTTTACATACAAAACCACACAGCAATCCAAACTCTCCCCATAGATTGCGTACCTTTACTATAAGGAGACAGACTCATTCTTTCCTGGCAGTACTGCACTAGGAAATATTTAATAATTGTACATCTGGGGTAGGGAGAGGAAACCTGATTTGTAGTGGTTGCCCATATCTGTGATGTAAATGTTACCTCCATAGCTGATTTCAAGCTCCTGATATGAAGTCACTGAATGAGGATTTGGAAAGAAGGCCCCAGGTGTGGGCCAGCCCCGGGGCATCACTGCCTGAGAAGACCACTGAAGACTGGGCTCTGTGTAGGATATCAATAGTTAAGGCAGAGTATGGATAGAGGAGAAAGAACAAGAGACACATCATAGGAATAGGCAAATGCCAAGCATGTTCTGGGATTGGTGATCAGCTCAGCTAGGCTTGAGCATGGGATGAGTAGTGGGTAAAGGCAGGTGAGTGGGCACCAGGTGTAGAGTGCATACAGCCTTGACTGCCAGCCAAGGAGCTTGGGATTTGTTAAGTAGACCCCTCTGGCTTCTGAAGCTTTTTAACCCAAGGACAGTTATGGGGCTATGTTTTAAGATGTATCTAGCAGCCAATGAAATTGACTCAAGAAAAATTGAAATAGGGGAGGCTTATTGAAAGAAATAGCCATCACTGGCAAGATAGGTGATAAATAAATCCTGTCTGGTCAGCAAAATAGAAGAAAATCAAATAATTTCATACCCAGAGTAATGTAGATCTAGTATATTCTATGTTTTACTTTTTTCCTTCCTCCAACCCTTTTTTATTGTATTCATCATAGATTGGCTATGGTCCAGTGGCTCTCAAATTTGTAAATGCATCAGAATCACCTGGAAGCCTTGTTCAAGGTGGGCCTTGTGACTTGAACTTGCATCTGCTGAATTCCAAGTGCTATTATTTTCATAATATCTGAATGCATCCTAATATTCATAAAAAGCTATATGCTATAAATAGTGAATTTTCAGTAGAGGAACAATGAGCTATAGACCAGGAGTCCCAGAGGTTCTCCTTTAATAGATCTAGTGAGAGACCTAAAATTGTACATTTCTAAAAAGTTCCCAGATGATGCTGAAATCAGTGGCTTTGTAGCCATACTTTAACTGTTCTGGCAACTACTGTAACTCTTTTTAGTATGGATATTTCTCGTCACCTCACACCTTAAGTCCTTCCATTGAATATTCAGGGTTTATTTCCTTTAGGAATGACTGGTATGATCTCCTTGCAGTTGAAAGGACTCTCAAGAGTCTTTTCTAGCACCACAGTTTGAAAGCATCAGTTCTTCAGCACTCAGTCTTCTTCATGGTCTAATTCTCACATCCCTGCATGACTACTGGAAAAAAACATAGCTGTGCTATAGGCGCGTTTGTTGGAAAAGTGATATCTTTGCTTTTTAGTATGTTGTCTATGTTTATCATAGCTTTCCTTCCAAAGAGCAAGTATCTTTTAATTTCATGGCTGCAATCCCTGTCCTCAGTGATTTTTGATCCCAAGAAAATAATAGAGTCTCTGTTGCAAATATTCTGTTCTGTCATTGTCGTGCTGAAGCAGCTGTAGACAACACATCAGCAAGTGGGTGTGACTGTGTGCAGTAGCACTTTACATACAAAACCACACAGCAATCCAAACTCTCCCCATAGATTGCGTACCTTTACTATAAGGAGACAGACTCATTCTTTCCTGGCAGTACTGCACTAGGAAATATTTAATAATTGTACATCTGGGGTAGGGAGAGGAAACCTGATTTGTAGTGGTTGCCCATATCTGTGATGTAAATGTTACCTCCATAGCTGATTTCAAGCTCCTGATATGAAGTCACTGAATGAGGATTTGGAAAGAAGGCCCCAGGTGTGGGCCAGCCCCGGGGCATCACTGCCTGAGAAGACCACTGAAGACTGGGCTCTGTGTAGGATATCAATAGTTAAGGCAGAGTATGGATAGAGGAGAAAGAACAAGAGACACATCATAGGAATAGGCAAATGCCAAGCATGTTCTGGGATTGGTGATCAGCTCAGCTAGGCTTGAGCATGGGATGAGTAGTGGGTAAAGGCAGGTGAGTGGGCACCAGGTGTAGAGTGCATACAGCCTTGACTGCCAGCCAAGGAGCTTGGGATTTGTTAAGTAGACCCCTCTGGCTTCTGAAGCTTTTTAACCCAAGGACAGTTATGGGGCTATGTTTTAAGATGTATCTAGCAGCCAATGAAATTGACTCAAGAAAAATTGAAATAGGGGAGGCTTATTGAAAGAAATAGCCATCACTGGCAAGATAGGTGATAAATAAATCCTGTCTGGTCAGCAAAATAGAAGAAAATCAAATAATTTCATACCCAGAGTAATGTAGATCTAGTATATTCTATGTTCTACTTTTTTCCTTCCTCCAACCCTTTTTTATTGTATTCATCATAGATTGGCTATGGTCCAGTGGCTCTCAAATTTGTAAATGCATCAGAATCACCTGGAAGCTTGTTCAAGGTGGGCCTTGTGACTTGAACTTGCATCTGCTGAATTCCAAGTGCTATTATTTTCATAATATCTGAATGCATCCTAATATTCATAAAAAGCTATATGCTATAAATAGTGAATTTTCAGTAGAGGAACAATGAGCTATAGACCAGGAGTCCCAGAGGTTCTCCTTTAATAGATCTAGTGAGAGACCTAAAATTGTACATTTCTAAAAAGTTCCCAGATGATGCTGAAATCAGTGGCTTTGTAGCCATACTTTAACTGTTCTGGCAACTACTGTAACTCTTTTTAGTATGGATATTTCTCGTCACCTCACACCTTAAGTCCTTCCATTGAATATTCAGGGTTTATTTCCTTTAGGAATGACTGGTATGATCTCCTTGCAGTTGAAAGGACTCTCAAGAGTCTTTTCTAGCACCACAGTTTGAAAGCATCAGTTCTTCAGCACTCAGTCTTCTTCATGGTCTAATTCTCACATCCCTGCATGACTACTGGAAAAAAACATAGCTGTGCTATAGGCGCGTTTGTTGGAAAAGTGATATCTTTGCTTTTTAGTATGTTGTCTATGTTTATCATAGCTTTCCTTCCAAAGAGCAAGTATCTTTTAATTTCATGGCTGCAATCCCTGTCCTCAGTGATTTTTGATCCCAAGAAAATAAAATCTGTCACTCCTTCCACTTTTTCCCCTTCTATTTGTCATGAAGTGATGGGACCAGATGCCATGATCTTAGTGTCTTGAATGTTGAGTTTCAAGCCAACTTTTTCACTCTCATCAAGAGGCTCTTTAGTTCCTCTTTACTTTCTGCTATTAGGGTGGTGTCATCTGCATATCTGAGGTTATTAATATTTCTCCCAGCAATCTTGATTCCAGCTTGTGCTTCATCCAGTCAAGCATTTCTCATGATGTATTCTGCATATAAGTTAAATAAGCAGGGTGACAACATACAAACTTGATGTACTCCTTCCCCAGTTTGGAACCAGTCTGTTGTTTCATGTCCAGTTCTAACTGTTACTTCTTGACCTACATACAGGTTTCTCAGGAGACAAGTATGGTGGTCTGCTGTTCCCGTCTCTTTAAGAATTTTCCACAGTGTGTTGTGATCCACACAAAGAAAGGTTTTTGCGTAGTCAATGAAGAAATAATAGGTGTCTTTTTTTTTTTTTTCTGGAATTCCCTTGCTTTCTCTATGGTAAATGAATACTGACAATTTGATCTCTGTCTTTTCTAAATTCAGCTTGTACATCTGGAAATTCTCAGTTCATGTACTGCTAAAGCTTAGCTTGAAGGATTTTGAGCATAACCTTGCTGGTTAAATGAGTGCAATTTTATGATTGTTTGAACATTTTTTGGCATTGCCTTTCTTTGGGATTAGAATGAAAACTGACACTTTCCAGTCCTGTGGCCACTGTTGATTTTTCCAAGTTTGCTCACATATTGAGTGCATCACTTTAACAGCCTCATCTTTTTGGATTTTAAATAGCTCAGCTGGAATTCCATCACCTCAACTAGCTTTGATTGTAGTAATGTTTCCAAAGGCCTACTTGACTTCACACTCCAGAATGTCTGGCTCTAGATGAGTGACCAAACCACCGTGGTTATTCGGGTCAGTAAGACCTTTTTTGTATAGATCTTCTGCCTAGTCTTGCCACCTCTTTTTAATCTCTTCCACTTTTGTTACATCCTTACAATTTCTGTCCTTTACTGTGCCCATCTTTGCATGAAATGTTCCCTTGGTATCTCTAATTTTCTTAAAGAGATCTCTAGTCTTTCCCATTTCTATTGTTTTCCTCTGTTTCTTTACACTGTTCACTTAAGAAGGCTTCTTTATCTCTCCTAACTATTCTGTGGAATTCCTCATTCAGTTTGGTAAATCTTTCCCTCTCTTCTTTGACTTTTGCTTTTCTTCTTTTTCTCAGCTATGTCTAAGCCCTCCTCAGACAACCGTTTTGCTTTTTTGTATTTCTTTCTCTTTGGAATGATTTTGCTGACCACCTCCTGTACAAGGTTAAAAACCTCCACTTATAGTTCTTTAGGCACTCTGTCTACCAGATCTAATCCCTTGAATCAATTTGTCACCTCCACTATATAATCATAAGAGTTTTGATTTAGGTCAAACCTGAATGGTCTAGTGATCTTCTTTCTTTCTTCAAGTTAATCCTGTACTTTGCAATAAGGAGCTGATGATCTGAGCCACAGTCAACTCCAGGTCTTGTGTTTGCTGACTATATAGAGCTTCTCCATCTTTGGCTACAAAAATATTAATGAATCTGATTTTAGTATTGACCATGTGTAGGGTTGCACTTTTTGTTGTTGGAAGAGGGTGTTTGCTATGACCATTGTGTTCTCTATGCAAAACTCTGTTAGCCTTTGCCCTGCTTAATTTTTATTCCAATGCTAAATTTAACTGTTACTCCAGGTATCTTTTGACTTACTACTTTTGCATTCTAATCCCCTGTGATGAAATGATATCTTTGTGTGTGTGTGGTAGTTCTAGAAGATCTTGTAGGTCTTCATAAAACCACTCAACTTAAGCTTCTTCAGGAGTGTTGGGACATAGATTGGGATTACTGTGATTTTGAATGATTTGCCTTGGAAATGAACCAAGACCATTCTATTGTTTTTGAGAGTGCACCCAAGTACTACATTTCAGACTTTTGTTGACCAAGAGGGCTACTCCATTTCTTCCAAGGGATTCTTGCCTACAGTAGTAAATATAGTGGTCATCTGAATTAAATTAGCCCCTTCCCTCCATTTTAGTTCACTGATTCTTAAGATGTCGATGTTCACTCTTGCTATTTCCTGCTTGACCATGTCTCATTTATCTTGATTCATGGACCCAACATTCCAGATTCCTATGCAATATTGTTCTTTGAAGCTTCAGACTTTACTTTCACCACCAGATACATCCACAATTCAGTGTCATTTTGCTTTGACCCAACTACTTCATTCTTTCTGGAGCTATTAGTAATTGCCTTCTGCTTTTCCCCAATAGCATACTGGACACCTTCCGACCCGTGGGGATCATCTTCTGGCTTCATATATTTTTACCTTTCCACACTGTTCTTGGTGTTCTAGTGGCAATAATATTGGAGAGGTTTGCATTTCCTCCTCTAGTGGACGGTGTCTTGTCAGAACTCTTCACTGTGACCCATCCATATTGAGTGGCCCTGCCATAGCTTCACTGAGTTATGCAAGACCATTTGCCACAACATGACTGTGATCCACGAAGGGGAACTTTGCCACTAAATTAGATTAAATGGCCTTGCTATTTTTTCCCCTGACAGATATGCTTCTCAATACCTTCTTCAGAATGAAATTGCTTTAGTGTATGGATTCCCAGGTAGAGGCCCAGATCTCCAAGGAGAGACATCTTATGTCTGGTACACTATCCTCTCCCTAGTTCTTAGTACCATGTCCAGGGCATAACAGGGGCTCAGTTTTATTGAAATATATATAGTCCTTTCTTCATTACTTTCTTCTTCTTCATTCTCTCTCTTGAGAAGCATAGAAAACATGAGTAGTTTCTTATCCAGTATTTATTTCCCACCCATCTTCTCTAACAGAGCCTTGATTTTGTGAAAGTTTATGTCTATAATGTGTCCAGGGATGGTGGAGCCGCTTTCAGGAGATTCAAGAGGAGAAAATTATTTTATTTCCAGTACTGATATAGAATCAAAACCAGAAACTAAAACAAGAAAGTTAAAAACAAGAAAACTCTTAACTTTCCAGTATAAAAGAAACCCTTGCATCATCCATCCACCTACATACTGCTATCTGTGAAACTGAGTTTTAGGCTCTAGAGACTGATGGTGAGCAAAGCAGATATGATGACTAGCTCCATGAAGAAGCAGGAGGAGCACTGTGTGTGTGTGTGTGTGTGTGTGTGTGTGTGTGTGTGTGTGTATGTGTGTGTTTTAGAAGTGGACAGTGATATTCCAGACAGAGGGAATATCATATGTTAAAACCTGGAATTGAGAGACTACATGACTTGGAGGAGCTGAAAACCGTTTAGCTTGGTCAAAGCAGAGAATGCAATGGGAAATGTACAGTGTGATATGTGGCTGGCAGTGCACACAGGGGCAGATCAGGAAGGACTTTGTTAGCCATACTGAGGGATTTATCGTAAGAACAATGGGCTGTTTTAGAAGGATTTGAACCAAGGCAGAGCATTTTAGCAGGCTCCACCTGGATGTGTGTGGAGATTAAATTGGAGAGGTGAGAAAGGAAGCAGTGAAAGTAGAAGAAAGTCATTAATCCCATCTTTCCTGATGTTTTTCCCAGCATAGAATGTGAGAAAAAAGTTTATGTTTTTCTGCATACTCATTAAACTGAAGGGAATTTAAATCCCCTGATTAGGTTTCCAGCTGTTGGAGGGGACAGGCTTGGGGACTTGGTCCTTCAGGCCAGTAGACTACTCCTAGGGCAGAAGAGAATCAGTAATCTAGGTATTTCAGCACACCTGAAGACTTCTTCTTGCACATTTGTTGAAAAAGCCTAATTCAGTCCTCTCCCTGGTGCTTACATTTTCTCTTTGAGGATGTCAATGTGAAATGCAAATAACCGCAGTGATAAGGAGGTCTTTGGCTATACTGCCAGAGCAGTTCCTACCACCCATCTCTGGCCCTCTCCTGGCTTCTAGACGGTTGCGGCTTTTACAGAACCTTTTCTACCTTCTCTCACCTCTACCTAGCCCACCCTCTACGCACATTCATTCCCTCAGGGCTCTCCAAGGAGAGGACAGTGAGTACAGTAGCCTTAAAGCCAATCAGTTCTGTCGTACACAGTATTACCCAACCAGAATAACACAGGGGTGTGAAGAAGCCCATTAATGTGAAATGATACTAGTGGGATTTTCTAATGGAGAATTAGAAACAATTGAGGTGAAAAAGTAGAGGAACTGGGAGGAGGTAGCAAGGACATCCATAGAGCCTGTGACCTAAGCTTGCTGCTGGCTCAGTAATTTGCCAGGTGGATTAAGTGTTTAATTTGCATAAAAAAGCAGCTAGGCCTGTCTGGAGCCTGCAGTGCCTCCAGGCTGAACCTCCATTTTAAACCACACTTTGTAGTTAGAGAGTTTGTTTCATCAAAAGGCTCCATGGAGAGCTTTAACAAGCATTTGGTAATTAAATTTCAGAACATCCTAGGAAACAAGGAGTGCGTGACAGCGGATGTCGCAGGAAAGCTAGCCTGTTTCTTTCTGAGTGTCATATAGCATCTGATGTGAAGCAAAAGTTCACTAAATGTCTCCATGAAAGTATTGCTTAAGTGACTTCTCGGGAAAAATTAAGGATACTGATAGAGTAGCCTCAGGAGACCAGTGGATCTAGGCCAGTGGATCTCTGGTTTTGTGGCATCAAATGTATCTCTTCTGCCGTGTATCTTTCTACATGGCAGAGCCCTAATACCTGAACATTCTTACTGTTTGGTGAGTTAAAACTAGGCCTGTGGATCTTTAAATAAGTGTTTCTGAGTGATTTTTAATAGAGACTGTATGAGTTTGCTAGGTCTGTCACTACAAAATACAGACTGGGTGACTTAAACTATAGAACTTGTCTTTTCACAATGCTGGAGGCTTGAAGTATGAAATCAAGGTATGTGCAGGGTTGGCTTTTCTAAGGCCCCTCTCCTTGGCTTGCAGATGGCTACCTTCTCCCTGTTTCTTTACATTATCTTCTTTCTGCACTTATCTGTTTTAAAATTCTTCTAAGATGCTAGTATTATTGGTGTACAGTCTGCCTGAATAACCTCATTTTACTTAATTTTTTATTTAAAACCCTACTTCCAAATATGCTCACATTCTGATGTACTGAGGAATAGGACGTAAACATGAAATTTTTTGTCAAGGGGTGCACAGTTCAGCTCTCAGCATAGACTGATTGTTTTGGTCCACTGCTATAAACTGACTCCCCAACTGTGAGTGTTAAAGGTAGACTAAGCCTCGGACTAAAGTCCTTGCCTTTTGTTTTATGGATCAAAGAAGCCTAAAGACCAGCACCTTTTTGAAGCAGAGTGGTAATTAGCACTACACCTTCCCATCACAACCCAGGAGAGCAGGAACATTCCAGGATCTATTTGTTAATTACTAACAGCTGAAGACAGTGCCAGCGGCGGCACAGTATTGGTCAAATGAATGAATTTAGTGTTATTTCTTCAGCATCACTCTTCCCCATATCATCAGAAGAGACTATTTTCAAGTTGTGAAAGGGTTAATGCAATGAGAATTCTGGAAATATAAATTATTTTCCTTAGTGGTAAAAATATGAGTTTTTTTCCTGAGCTTAGTGAAAGGAAAGAGCCATTTTTTCCCCCCTCTGGAATTCCATTTCATTTTCCTGAAGCTCCTTTCTTCCCACAAGTTGACCGGGAATCTTCCCTTGATCAGAATCACAAGAAGAGGGAAGCTTTGTTCTCAATACACCTCCCTATCTTGTGCCATTGGCTTGATATGCACTGTGTAGCTTGTGTCTAACTAAACAACAGCAAGTGTGGCTTTGTCCAAGGCCAGGGGAGGTTTCTAGTCTCATTTTATGTGATACTGAGGTGGGGGACCTACTTGTAGCTTTGCTACTGGAGATGCCAAACATGTGAAGAAGTGAGAGCCCCGTTGTCGTTGCTGCCGGTCACTTCATGGATGCGGAGACCAGAGCTGAGGAGGGGTTCCGGGAGATAACTCCTTACCACAGAGTGGTTTACTATATCCCTAAACTTACATCTACCAATGGTAAGCTTATTCTTGCCAGTTCAATTCAGAAACGAGGAGCTCCAGAATTTCTAATTTATTGAATCTACCCACCTCTATCCCTGAGAACTTATCCCAAAACACAGAAAGTAGCCACACTCTCCCACTTGGCCTCCTGACCATGCTCCCTGTCCCCCGGTGTGAGACAGTTTGCCCTGGGGTTTTGAAGAGGTTGTGAGGATCCACCATGTGGCAGGGTGTGGCCTTCTCCATCCTCTTCCCATGCAGTCTTGAAAGTCAGCAGTTGCAATAATTTACTGTAAACATCCCATAAGACTGTTGGACCTAAGAAAGAGATTATATCATATTACAACGGCAGAGATGTGTCAACTATAAACCTCAGCTACTGCAGCATCTGTACCACTGACAAAGATTTTGCAAAATGATGGCTACCTTTTGGAGAAGGTAGAGAATACTTCTAGCCAGACCATGTGACCTCCTTGCTGCTTTAAGAGACTACTGAAGAGGGAGGTGGAGAAGGA
>SJYC01145010.1:0-22284 GCA_006408675.1 Madoqua kirkii | reverse complement strand
TTTTTTCTAAACTGATGGGTGTGCCTTTGTCTATCTCTGAAACTGTTCTGTTGCCTCATTTTAATAATCATTAACTGTTGATACACAGCTAAAATTCAGAAGATTTTTTAACTGAATTTTTTTTGCCACATGGTGTCAATAACACAGCTTTCCACATCTGATGTGTGAATACTGAATTGGCAGCAGGTTTTGGGTAGCATTAGAAATCTCTTTCAATAACATCTTTGTAAGTCCCAAACTGCCGTCCCTGCCATTGATCTTCACTTTTGACCACAAAATGGAGAGGTGAGCGTCTGCCGCGGCCACCCCTCCATCTTTGACAGCCACCCTCCTTCTTTCCCATGTGACTGGCACATGTTACACTGCACCTCAAAGATGGCATCTTCAGCGTGGCTTTGGTTGACACTGTTATAGGGATGAACCCCCTCATCTACATACCCAACAACATTTGCTCCTAGATTCATAGGATGCTCCCATTATTTATCTCTGAACTTCTTGAAATTATTTTCCTAACTACACACGTGTATGTGTGTATCTCTGGATTTTCCTGGCCTTGTGACGAGTGGCCAGAAGGGTCTGTCTGCGTGATCAGTTCCTGCTGATGTGTGACTAGTTCTGTACGGCTCTTTGGAATATTCTGACAATGATCAAGGCCCTGTCCACTCGCTGCCATTTTGGATTTCCATCCCTCCCTGTACCTTTGTTTCCCTGCAGGCTCTCTCAGAACCTCATCTCCTCGTGAACCACACAAGGCCTTCTCGCTCCTTCACGTCCTGTGCAAAGTGTGGTGGGCTGGAATGCCCTTGTATCACCTTTCTGCCATGCTGCCTTCTCCTACTTATCATTTCTGTGTTTTATTTGTGTAAGTGTCAAATTGTGGGCTGAGGCTCCTCTCGAGGGTTACAGGTTGCTCCTGGAAGGCAGGCCATTACCTGCCAATGTCACTCAAGTTTCTGAACTTCCTTTCTCCCTATCTTCCTGTCTTCTCCCTCTTTTCCATAAGGTTGGGGCGTAGAATGAAAATGGAGAGGATAAAATCCACACCTGGGGCTCCATTCTGGATTTCACTCTCTCCTTTTCTCCCTGTCCCTCAGATCAGAAAAAGTGAGCTTCACAAATTTTCTTTTTTGTGTGTGTCGTGGCCAGCCTGGGGCAAGTAAGTGCAATAACCTCCACACTCACCTGGGAGGTTAGGTTGATCCAGGCTATCCTAGCCCTTGTGTACTGAATCCTCTCATCTCTAAATGCTTGTAACACTGTAGTGAGTGGGTAGTACTCAGTGAAGATGTACTTTTTTTTTTTTTTTTTGTAATTGTTAATTATACTAGTATTATGTCTACATCCTGCCTCCACAACTTGGTTACAAAATGTTCAAGGACTGTTTATACCGTATGTGGTATAATAGAAAGGCATTTGATCTTCATCCCCAGTTCCTAATTCAGAATTCCTTAAATTTTTTGAATTTCCAAGTGATCAGGGTGATACAAATGTTTTTTGTCCTAAAGAGACAAGTCTTGGTGGACCCCTAGTTTCATTATGGGAGCTGGTTATCAGAAAGACCAAGCCTTTAATTTTCAATTGAAGGAAGTTTTAGCCCCACTTCCTAACCTACAGGGAGGAGAAAGGAGCTGGAGATTAACTATCAATAGCCAATGATTTAATCAATTATGTCTATGTAAGGGGACCTCCTTAAAAATCTCTAAATGATGGACTCACAGGGAGCTTCTGTGATGACTTAGAAGGCTGGATGGGGGAGGGAAGGGGGTTCAAGAGGGAGGGGATATAGATATACTTAAAACTGATTCACATTGTTGTTCGGCACAAAACAATACATTGTAAAGCAATTACCCTCCAATTAAAAGGAAATAAATAAAATATGCAGGGAGCTTCCAGCTTGTGAACACATTCATACGCTGAAGGGTAGCATACTTGAGGAGAGCTTGGAAGTTCCCTTCCCCCACCCAATGCTTTGCCTATACATTTCTTCCATTTTGTTGTTCCTGAGTTGCACCCTATATAATAAGCCAGTAAAAATGTAAGTTGTGTGTTCCTGAGTCCTGAGCGAGCCATTCTAGCAAACCGTCAAACCTGAGGAGAAGGGGTCATGGAAAATCCCAGTTCAGCGTCAGTCAGTCAGGAGAGTAGAAGTCTTAGGACTTGGACGGGCTTCTTATGGCAGGGGATGCCAGAGTCTGGTGGGACTGAGCCCCCAACCTGTGAGGACTGTGTTAACTCTGGGAAGTTAGTGACAAAACTAAATTGAAGTTTTGGACACCCGTTTGGTATCTGGGATCAGAACTGGTTGGTATGAGGGACACACATGCACACCCCTCACCTCCTCGCTTTTGTTTGGTGTCAGAAGTATTGTGAGCAAAAAAGAGCTCACTGTCATATATGCCTTTGCTTTCCTAAGCCCTGCATTTCAGTGCTTTTGATAGATCCTCTGCTAGTGAGAGAAAATGCTTTGAAACCACTGGGGCAAGTTAGGGGATGACTTTATGGACATTTTGAGTTGAAACGCAAGAAAAGAGTCAGAGATGACCAGCCAAACTTTCTTCTCACAGGGGGTTCTTTCATCCTCTATGAATGATGGCTATGACATTTTAAGTTCAGGGGCTTAGCTATCTAAATTCCTTAATAAATGGAGGTCATGGAGCCTCAGACCATCATAATGTTCTCAGGTGCACTTGGCTTATGTAGTAACCATGAGTTAGATGTTGGACCTCCATTCTGGAAGCCCAGTACCTGTGGAAGAGTGGAAGAGGTGAAAATGCAGAGATAGCAGGTGCCCTCCTAAGATGTAAGGAACCTTTCCAAACCATAATTTTGAGTGAAACTTTACCTGACATAGTAAGTTACAACAAAGTACATTGTTTGAGGACTGTTACTGCTTTACACCAATTTTATTTGCCGCATGATAAAACTCTTTTTAAAAGGTGTTGGTTGAGGATGCATTCAGAAAAATTTCCCACAGAGTGCACTGCAGTGAAGACTCAGTACTGGACATCTAAAGTGTGTCTAATGAACTAGCAGTAAGCAGGATGCCGCTTGAAATCTCTTCCCATGGGAACCACATGGGCCACAGACTGTTTATCTCTGCCATCCATCTAATGTTCAGATATTTTCCCTTGATTATCCAAAGAGTAAAATATGGAGATAAACAGTCCTGTCTGTTTACTGAGTGGAAAATGAATATTCTCTTTCCTTTTTCTTATTTCTGCCACCCACCTATATGTTCCTGTGAGGTCTCCCCAGTGAACTCAGCAGCAATTCCATGTATGGAAGGAAGATAGATAAAGGTAACTGGATTTGGCATAAGTAATTGCATTTCACTTTCTCCTCTGAGTCCCTCTCTATCTGTTAGATCCAAGTGGAATATAAACTCTTTGAATTCATTAGAAACTCCACATGGTGGCCATCTGTTGCAGATACAGCAACCAGCTTGCTCAGCATCACTCCAACCCCCTTGTAGCTTGCTTTGCATCGATGTCTGTGGAACAGGCAGCTTCAAAATCACCTAAGAACATGTTAGAGACTGAAATTCCCAGGTGCTACTACAGATGTACTGAACCTGAAACTCTGGAAGTGGGACTTCGCTATCCATGCTTTAACAACCCTTCCAGAGCCAGTACAACTCTGAGGCTCAGTAAAATTTGAGAACCACTACAATATCCCTCTGCTACTCAGAGTTTCATCTGCGTCAGCCTTAGCACCACCTGAGAGTTTATTAGAAATGTAGAATCTTGGGCTCCAACTCAGACAGACTGAATCAGATTCTGCATTTTTACAAAATACCCAGATTATTCACATGAAGTTGGAGAAGCTGTGATTTGGGTCTGTGATTCATAGCTAGCTGCACATTGCAATTGCCTGTGATGTGTTTTATTTAAAAACACAGAGGTTTTAAATCGACTCATTATGAGGTGTAGCCTGGGCGTTTGGATCCTGAAATCTTCCCAGGGAGTTCTAATATGCAACAAAGCTTGAGAACCACCACTTTATGCCATATAGTACCTAGGAAGCTAAATATTTCCATCTATCTTATGTCTTCAAATGACCTGACTTCCTTCAAGTAAATGCATCTGAGCATGATTTAGGAGGCATACATGAAGCAGAGTCTGACTCTGTGTTGGTACACAGTCGTGGTTTTCCTGTAGAAGCAGTTCAAGGGTCTCAGTGTGCTACATAGCTAAAGGCAAGGTGACATTTTGCTGAGCTGAACCTCAGCAGAGGTAACGCAGAACTAGAGCCTGCAGTGGGAACAGAAGCTCCTGACTTCCTGGGTACCTGATGATGATGGAGAAAAAGGTCCCCAGTGAGCAGGCTCTGCAGTATTGTTCTCTAAGTCACTCATGCAGGAATCAGCCTAGAGCCCTTCTATCCATTTTGTAAGCATTTAATTCCTTTTAAATCCTTTTCCACTTGAAACATCTAAAGTGGTTTTGTTATCGGAATTCTGACTGATCCATTTGTGTGAGATATAAATTCATGTCCATGTCAATCACTGATTGTTCTTAAAGTGGCTGAACTGAGCCATGTTTCATTAAATACGAGCACCATTCTTTCCATTTAAGAATTGGCTTTTGTCACCAGAAACAAATATTAGTCATAGGAAAACTGCTACACAATCCAAATTTGGGATCCTGTTAAGAAAAACTCTTTTCCTAAATATTATCCCCACCCTTCCCATCAGAACACATCCCTCCCAGACTTGAGGGTTCAAGTCACATTTGTGATGATTATAAAATCTTGTGTCCTCTCACTTGCCCCATCCTAGTTTTCACTCCTGGCTAAGAAATAGAAAATGATTTTTTCCCCACTTATTTCAGCAGTTCAAATTGGCTATGAGTTTTATCCTATAAATTCATATATCTGCTTTCTATCTACCCCAAAGAACCAAATTTAGTAAGAAACAGGATTTTATTTTCAAATAATGTTTGTGGTGACTATAGTCTTTTGTGTTGGGCAGCTCTGATTTTGCAAGAGTTTTCTGCACAGAAAGAGTGAAAGTGGCTTTTGTGTCAGAAATGGATGATCCATTCAGGGGACGAATAGGAAGTCACAAAGCAAAACAGGAGTGAGGGGGAAGGTGAGGAAAGAGGAAATCCCCGCACAACTGAAGAAGCCCTAGATTCCTGCACGTGTGTTCATAGCTGCCTGCAGGCCCCCACCCTGCATTTTAAATACAATTTTTAATTTCCCGTGTGTTTTGGATGCCCTCCTCCAGTTGGTGTTTGGAGGTATTAAATCATTCCCCAAAAGCTGTATCATGGAATCTCCTGCATAGGGATGAGGCCGTGCCTGATGGCCATTCTCTATAGGATTCTCACACAGAGATTATTATTCTAAAGAAGCAGAGTAGCCAGAGTCAGCGGCCCCTCCTTAATAAGACCATCCCAAGTGTGTTTTGTAGACTGTATTGTTGCCTTTCCCAAAATGAGCTCAGCTAAAGGAAGCAGAGTAGGTAGTTAAAGATAATTCCTTATTTGTGCTCTTCCAAGTAAGGAGGCTCCCTTTCCCATCACCTTTGATCTTTCCCTGAAAATCACTTTAAAGAATATCCCCCGTCCTACAACAGCTTCATTCCCAGATGGTGCTGAGGAATGTGCAGTTAGAGGTACACTAACAGGGATGGTAAAAAAGAGACCTGCCTGCCTAAATAGAACTTTCTGAAGTCACGCTCCCTGGATGGGTTATATAAGCATTAAAGTTTCTCTTTGTGGGCAGTGAGTCAGAGCTAAATCCCACGTGGAGGTTGACATGTGCTTAGAGACCCAAACTTTACTTACACTCGCCTATTGTGTGGGTGTTTATCATATTTAATTTGTTGTTGGATTAATGCATTTTTCTTTCACTGGTTGTGGAGGTTTGTGGCTTACCTTTTAACTTTGCAAAACTTTGGTACAAAGGAAATTTGAGAACACCAAAACATTTTCCAAATAATCTCAAAATGAACTGGGTCCCCAACTAATTTGATTTGTAGGGAATAAAAAACAAAGGCTTGTTAACAGAGAGCTTTAAAATTTATTTATTCACACATGCTAACATGCTTAAGTGTGGGTTCTCAACGAAGGCATATCAAGCAACACTTTCTTGCTCTAACGGTTGCCCATTAAAAAGCTCCTATGCCATATGCAGGTGTGATTACACAGCCCACTGCCAATTCTGACTGGCTCAAGGATCCTTTTAAAAACGTCCAGATGGATGTGAATGTCAGATTTGGCAGTTAAATTATAGAGCCCAATATATTCCTTTTAAGTACTTAGTCACTGATGCAGAATATCAATGTTCTCCACCCTTTCCCCCAATAGATTTCAAAAGAACAGCTTGGTTTTTAAGCTGGGAATTATATTTCCTCATTTCTTTTGAATCTCAGGATAAACTTTGTTCTGACTTTTTTATCACTTTTCTTCAATGGAAATATCTTATGAACAGTATCAAAACTTTTCTCTTTTTTTGAAGAATTGGCAAAAAAAAAGAGTCAGAAATTGGCTTTTCAGGGGGTGGGATCATTTTAAATGAGTGCACAGGGAAGGGAAAATATGGCAATGGCAGCTCAGCTTCCCTGGGCAGTTCCCTAGAGCCTGTGATCTGCCCTCCACAGACGTGGTTTACAGGAGGAGGACATCAGAATAGAACAGAAAGACAGGAAGGCGTTACCTTGGTTCTTGATGTTGTGAGTCTTAAAGCTACACATCTGCTGCCCCCAAGAAAACAAGGCTCAGTGGCAACTTGGTGTCAGCACTGCTATGCAAAGCACCATACAACGTCTCTATTACTGTTTCCCTTGCTCAGACTTCAAGACCTCAGTGGTAATCAGGAAACTGCAGACTGGATCCTCATCTTTCAACATAATCTGTGTGGCTTATAGGATGTAGGTTTGCTTTATCTAATGTGCTGTGTGGGGCTTCCTTCTTGCAGACAAGAGCCATCTGCTATATACTCCTGATGTGCATATATTTATTCTGTTCACGGATTATTACCTCTAATAGACTGTAAGGCACAGATTTTCCTGCTTTGTTCACTAATGTAACCTACGTGCCTGGAACAGTGTTAGCACATAGTAGGTGCTCAATAAGTATTTGTTTTGGAGTGTGAGGTGACCTCTACTGTAATGTTATCAGATTATGCCTTCATATCCCAGGTGTGTTTATAGATGTGTACACATTTGTGTGACATCACTTAAGCTGCACAAAGATTGTATGTAGTGGGCATTATTATTATTCCAATTTAAAGAATGGGAAACAAAGTCAAGAGAACTATTAATCTAAAAAATCTAGTTTAACACAACCAGGAAGTGTTAGAACCAGAACTGAAACCTGTATCTCTCTCACAGAAGAGCCCAAAGCCCTCCCACACCGTCTGCCTCTCAGACCTCACTTACAGGAAACTCCCAAGCACTTATGGACCCTTCTGTTGCCATTCTCAGTCTCTTTCCCTTCTCCTCTCACTCCAAAGACTCCAGCGTCCTTACCCTCTGCTTAGGTCCACCTCTCTGTATTTGTTCCATGGTTTTTTTGTTTGTTTTTGAGTCTTATGAACTTAAAGCCAACTTAAAGCACTCTGGTTGAGTGCTCTGTCATGGCATGAGGGTTACTGGCCTGCATTAATATGAACTGATGATGTTTGAATTCACATGTCAGAATACAAACAGATCCATAGAGCAAAATCCCTGCAAAGAGCACCGGACTTTGTCTGTGTTTTGATTGATGATTCGGTTCCAAGAAGAATTATTTTAACTTAAACTCAACATGTTTTTTGTTCGTTCAGTCATGTCCAACTCTTTGCGACCCCATGGACTGCCCATGGAATTCTCCAGGCCAGAATACTGGAGTGGGTAGCCTTTCTTTCTCCAGGGGATCTTCCCAACCCAGGGCTGAAATCCAGGTCTCCTGCCTTGAAGGTGGATTCTTTACCAGCTGAGCCACAAGGGAAGCCCAAGAACACTGGATGGGTAGCCTATCCCTTCTCCAGGAGATCTTCCCCATCCAAGAATCAAACCAGGGTCTCTTGCATTGCAGGTGGATTCTTTACCAACTGAGCTAATAGGGAAGCCCTTTTTGTGGGGTGAAAGTGAAGGTGCTCAGTTGTGTCTGACTCTTTGCACTCCCATGGACTGTAGTCTACCAGGCTTCTCTGTCCATGGGATTTTCCAGGCAAGAGTACTGGAGTGGGTTGCCATTTCCTTCTCCAGGGGATCTTCCTGACCCAGGGATTGAACCTAGGTCTCCTGCATTGCAGGCAGATGCTTTACCCTCTGAGCCACCAGGGAAGCACTTTTATGGGGTACTATCATATAAAACACTGGGGAAAATCAATAATTAAGCTGTGTTGGGTAAGAATTAAGTTCATGCTATATCAAGGTGTGGATATGTTTTGGGTCACATTGATCCATATCTCCTTTACAGTGAGTTCAGTTCAGTTCAGTCACTCAGTTGAGTCTGACTCTTTGCAACCCCATGGATAACAGCATGCCAGGCCTCCCTGTCCATCACCAACTCCTGGAGTCCACCCAAACTCATGCCCATCAAGTTGGTGATGCCATCCAACCATCTCATCTTCTGTTGTCCCCTTCTTCTCCTGCCCTCAATCTTTCCCACATCAAGGTCTTTTCAAATGAGTCAGCTCTGTGTATCAAGTGGCCAAAGTATTGGAGTTTCAGCTTCAGCATTAGTCCTTCCAATGAACACTTTAGGACTGATCTCCTTTAGGATGGACTGGTTGGACTTCCTTGCAGCCCAAGGGGTTCTCAAGAGTCTTCTCCAGCACCACGATTAAAAACATCAGTTCTTCTGTGCTTAGCTTTCTTTAGAGTCCAACTCTCATATCCATACATGACTACTGGAAAAACCATAGCCTTGACTAGATGGGCCTTTGCTTCTCACTAATGTCCAAAAGTTGGGTCCAGTATCATCAACTTAGAGGTTGCAACGGAAGGTGTGAGGTGTATTTTCAATCTCACTGTCTGATAAATAAATTATTGTAAGTTTGAAAATGGAGTCTCCACCATCGTGAAACAACAATGTATTGGAAAGAGAAATCCATGGTTACTAAATGGGTCAGGTTGTGGGCTTCTCTCTCTCTACAGCTTGTTGGCACTGGTGGTGCCTAGTTAAGGACATTTGCAAATACTGTTTACCTACATCACATTCCTCCAAATGCTGGAAGAATGCTTGAACTTCCCATGGAATTGACCTATTCCTGCCCCCATCTACATATTCTTCCCTTGCTCTAGTCTTTCTTTCCTTCTTTATTAAAATTTTCCCTTGAATATTTCCCTGATTCTTAACATTTATCTTCTTTCTCCCCTAAAATCTACTTTTAAAATAACCTAGGAGTAATATTCTAACTGTTGTTTCCTGACTTGCATATAGGTTTCTCAAGAGGCAGGTCAGGTGGTCTGGTATTCCCATCTCTTTCAGAATTTTCCACAGTTTATTGTCATCCACACAGTCAGAGGCTTTTGCATAGTCAATAAAGCAGAAATAGATGTTTTTCTGGAATGCTCTTGCTTTTTCTATGATACAGCAGATGCTGGCAACTTGATCTCTGGTTCCTCTGACTTTTCTAAAGCCAACTTGAACATCTGGAAGTTCACAGTTCACATATTGCTGAAGCCTGGCTTGGAGAATTTTGAGCATTACTTTACTAGCATGTGAGATAACTGCAATTGTGCAGTAGTTTGAGCATTCTTTGGCATCGCCTTTCTTTGGAATTGGAATGAAAACGGACCTTTTCCAGCCCTGTGGCCACTGCTGAGTTTTCCAAATTTGCTGACATATTGAGTGCAGCACTTTCACAGCATCATCTTTCAGGATTTGAAATAGCTCAACCGGAATTCCATCACCTCCACTAGCTTTGTTCGTAGTGATGCTTTCTAAGGCCCACTTGACTTCATATTCCAGGATATCTGGCTCTAGCTGAGTGATCATACCATCGTGATTATCTGGGTTGTGAAGATCTTTCTTGTACAGTTCTTTTGTGTATTCTTGCCACTTCTTCTTAATATCTTCTTCTTCTGTTAGGTCCATACCATTTCTGTCCTTTATCAAGCCCATCTTTGCATCCATTCTGAAGGAGATCAGCCCTGGGATTTCTTTGGAAAAAATGATGCTAAAGCTGAAACTCCAGTACTTTGGCCACCTCATGCGAAGAGCTGACTCATTGGAAAAAACTCTGATGCTGGGAGGTATTGAGGGGCAGGAGGAAAAGGGAATGACAGAGGATGAGATAGCTGGATGGCATCACTGACTCAATGGACTTGAGTTTGAGTGAACTCCGGGAGTTGGTGATGGACAGGGAGGCGTGGCATGCTGCGATTCATGGGATTGCAAAGAGTTGGACACGACTGAGCAACTGAACTGATAGGAATAATGATCAGGAAGACATCAACGATTCTGTTTTCACCATTCTGTAAGTAAAACCATTATTATTCACAGAGAACATTATCAACTATGTAGAAAATTATGTATAATCTACAAAAACAGCTGTAAGAACTAACGTGTAAATTTAGAAAGTTTCCAGGATGCAAGATCAATAAAACATTCTATTACATTTCTGTAGACTAGCAAGGGATGATCAGAAATAGAAATAAAAATCTCAAATAGTTTCAAAAATAAAATGTTTAGGGATACATTTGTAAAAGGTAAGAAAGATCTGTATACTGAAAACGATAACACTGTGCCAAGAGAAATTAATGCCTATGTAAATGAAGAGATATATTCGTATATATAACCTATTCCATTTACCAGTTCTTTCCAATTTATCTATAAATGTAATGCAATCTCAATCAAAACCTTTGCAGCCAGCAAGCTAATCCTAAAATTACATACAAATGCAAAGGATATAATATAGCCAAAACCACTCTGAAAAAAAGAACAAAGTAGGAGAAATAATAAAATCTAATTTCAACTTTTGTTGTAAAGCTACAGTAATCAAGGCTCTGTTCTGTGGTCTAAAGACTGACAAATAGATCGATGGACCAGAACAGGGAGCATGGAAGTATACCCACATATATACGGACAACTGATTTTTGACAAGGTGCAGTGGCAATTTAGTGTAAAATCATAGGTTTAAACTCTTTCACTGTTCTTAACTTCCACTAGATAGTTTTCATCTCTTCCCATGGTAAGGATGTCACTTAAAAATGCTCTCTATATCATTCTGCCTCTGCTGACTCCTTCCTGAAGTTGGTTGACTCTCCATGCCTTTTTGTGAATAGTAGAGGAATTGCTTTTCAATAGAGTCATGACATTTCCCTTGGGGTTTCACAAGAAAAACCAAGGAACCAGATTCTCCTCACCACTGACCATTTTGAGAATGAATCCTGTAGGTTTTTCCCACTTTTCTTCCAGAAAACTGCTGGACTCTGTCTAGGAAAGACTGGGGTCTTAGGAACATGCTGCCTTTGCTGCCCCAGATGTGAAAAGAGCTAGCCTTCCACCCTGCTCTGGTTTTCATCTTTGACATCTTGTACCTTCATGTCCCCAGTGGTTGAGGTGGTGTGAGCAGTGAGAATCAGCACTTATTTCAGAGCAGTTTCTTCCATTAGGCACCTATGAAACATCTCTTCAAGGCCCCATATCACAGCTAATTGAGAGGTTAAGGAGTTAAGCAGAAGAGATTTTCAAAGAGAAATTTAAAACATTTGAAACAAAAGCCGTGCTAAAAATGACGAATAGGTTAGGCTTTTATTTTAAACATATGTTTCCTTACCCCTCTCTCTCTAGGCTAGGAAGAAACTAGCAAGCTCATAGAGGTGGTACCATAGCATACATGTTAAATCTTTTAGAATGTTTTAATGTGAGGGCTTCCCTGGTGGCTCAGGCCAGGTAAAGAACCTGTAGGCAGGTAAAGAACCTGTCTACAAGGCAGGCATGGGCTTGATCCCTGAGGTGGAAAGATTCCCTGGGAAAGAAATTGCACCCCACTCCAGTATTCTTGCCTGGGAAATCCCATGGACAGAGGAGCCTGATGGGCTGCAGTCCATGGTGTTACACAGTCAGACATAACTGAGTGACTAATACATATTATATCAATAATAGTCAATAATAATTTATGGTAGAATACTCTTTAGTTTAAGGGATGGTTTAAGGAATCCAACAGTTAATGTGTCTCATAATGTCTCCTAAAAATAAAAGCAGTTCTTCAAGTCTCATCTTTCTTGGCATAAGCTACACATATGATATACTTTGTTGAAAGTTGAGGTCTTACTTTTTGAGTTATAATTTGGAGAAATGAAAAAGAACATGAGCTTAAAGTAAGGTAGATGCATGTTTGTATCTTGGTACTGAAAGTAATTAGCTGAGTGACACTGGGGTATTATTGAACTTCCCTGAGCCTCAATTTTCTCATAGGTATCATGTAAATCAGGGGTTAGCAAACATTTTCTGTGAAGGGTAATAAATGCATTAGGCTCTGCAGGAAAAATTATCTCTGTTGTAAATACTCAATTTTGCAATTATAGTAGGAGAATAGTCACAGACAAAAAACAAATGGAAGTGGCTGTGTTCCAATACAACTTCGTTTACAAAAACAAGCCATTGGTTCAAGCTGGCCTATGGATTATACTCTGCTGATTCCTGATATGGACAATGATACCTTCGTCCTAGTGTCTAGGAACAATGGGACATGAGGGAATGATCATGTCCCAGGTCTTGGGTGAGTCTCTTGTATGGTCTGCCAAGTGAGGGTCCTTGCTTTTGAGCAGGAAAGAATTCAAGAGTGAGTTACTGAAAAGTGAAAGCAAATTTATTTAACAAGTTTATTTAGAGAGAGATACACTCCATTGAGAGTGGGGGCTTCTCAGAAAGTGAGAGACTCAGAGTGTGAGAGTGGTTAGTTTTTATGGGCAGGATGATTTCATAAGCTAATGAGTGGGAAGAGTATTCTACCTTGGAGGAGGGGTGGGAGTTTCTAGGAATTGGGCTACTGTCCAGTTTTTGGTCTTTCATGAGTTGGTCTTGAAACTGCCATGGCTCCTGTGGTTGTATCATTTAGCATATGATAATGTACTATAATGCTGGTATAATAAGGCTCAAGGTCTACTGGAAGCTGAATCTTCTGCCAACTTGGGCCTGTAGGTTCTAACCAGTTTTGTCGTATGCTATTCTTCTTAATGGTTATGTTCTATTTTTTTTAACGGTTGTGCCAATCCCTTCCTTCCAATCTCACTAGTGTTGTCATGAGGACTACACACTGTATGTCAAGTGATGAGAACAGTGCCTGGCCTCAAGTCAGCTCTGTGACATGGTAATTTCCCTTATCCTGTGCCTCTGGGATCCCCTTTGCCGCCACTTGTAACCCAAATTAGAACGTGGTTAGATAAGGGGGTGTGTTTGTCAGTAGGGCATGAGATGATGTTGGAGAATTTCTCTTTGCATTCTTTCTTATTACTTGTGAAAGTACTTTTAAAGCTCTGAGTACAGTATGAATGCCAGTTGTTATTTATTTATTTATTTATTTTCCTGTCCTGGTGTCAGAGAAAGCATTTCCAAAAGGAAGTGAGCCCTTGGACCAAGGCAGCCTCTTATTAAATCTTCCTATAGAAGCTTTGGGAGCCTGTAGAGCTGATTGGGCAATGTCTTTCCCCTTTCTGGATAAGTTTTCTAAATTTGTGATAAAGAAAATGAGGGTACATGTAAAATTTTAGTTTGAGAAAAATGTAAAATGGTTGAACTATTTCTGTTTAGGCCTCATCTCAACATGGCAAAATGGAGATTTATAGAAAAGTATCTATTGTTATTGAATTGATATCAGGAAATAGAAGCTACTTTTTCTTTGGTTTAGAGACAACCTTAAAAATTACAGGTCTTTTAAAATTTTTTAGAAAGTAATATATTTCTATTCTAGAAAGTTTAAAAAATATAGGAAAGTGAATAGGCCAGAAAAAATTTTTTAAAAAGCAAAAGAAAAATTGACCTTTAAACACCCCTTCTAATCTTGATTTTTTATCTTTTACACCTTATTCGTTTACGATATTGTAATCATACTCCATATTCACAGAGTTAAGCTGCTCTTTTCACAGTACAAGCATGAGGCAAACACATCCCCATGTCTTTGAAAACCATTAATGATATGATTTTTAGTGGTTTGAAAGGATTCCAAACATTGAGATAGCACATTTGGTTGGTGGCTGACCTTTCAGGTACACCTTTAGGAATTTTCACTCCCCTTTATACCTTTGTAAGAAATGGGAAAAGAAAATAAGAGAGAGATTATGATTCAAATCTGTTGGTTTGTCTTTTTTTTAAAGAGGTGAAGGGTTTTGTGTGGGAGACTCATAAGACAACAAGATTGTCCTTTCTAGCTGGGTGAGAGCTGAGGTGAAGCAACCGAACGTGAGTCTGATGTGGCAACAGGCTCTCAGAATCCCCACATTAGCGGCCAACCTGTTCTGGCTGGGACCTTGCTTCGGCCATGAGGCTTCCTGGTGGCAGTTCAGGAGCTGACAGCATCTGCTCCTACTGCAGAGTCACCACGGGCATGCCCCGTCTTGATTAACTGGATTGTCTCAGTTTAGACATTCTCCTGTCACGGAACATTCCGTGCTTCTACAAGCGATAATGAGTTACCTCAGGGATAGCCTCTTCAGAACCAATAACTCTGTGTAACTCTTTAAGTACTAAATACATCAGCCCTTCTCTAAAGTTAGAAAGCAAGGCATTAATAGCTTCTATTAATAATATTATAATATTTGTGGCAGAGTGGGTCTGAAACATTATATGTTAACAATTAACTCCTTTATTGTGACATTAATGAATGAGATTAGAATTGGATTTAAGGATTTGTTAAATGGCAAAATCCAGTGACCTTAATTACTCTAATCTTATCTGACCTAAATGAATGAAATGCATTTCTAGTATGTAAAATGGTAGGCATTGTTACCTTAAAATGTGTAAGCTGCTCATCTGATCTGTAATGCTAAAAACAAAAATGGAATGAGAGACAATGAAACAGACTAATTTATGGATAAATCTCCAAAAGCAATTAAAGGTATCTCAAGCCTGAACCACATAACATCTCCCAACAATCCTTTCCTAACTTTTAAATAAAAATTGCCTTCTTTCCCTGATTATAAAAGTTTTGCCTACCACGGTAAACAACAGATGATAAACTTACAAAGAAAAAGCACAAACCACCCATGATCTGACCACAGAGATATAATGTTGTATCACTGTGCTCTTGTTGTTTGCCACAGAGATACTTTAATTTACAAACTGACAATACATATATATCTATATATGTATATACATAATATGCACATATGCTTAGTTGCGACTGACTCTTTGTGGCTCCATGGACTGTAGCCCACCAGGCTTCTCTCCCATACAGCCACCAGAAGCCCAATATTAATACATATGTTAATATAAGGGCCTACATATGACATTGCTATAATGTTATTTTCACTTGTATTCTTCCAGAGATTTTCTTCTATGCATATATGCATAGAAATATATATATTTTCTTACATATAGGAATAGGATCATGCTATGCATATTATTTAACACAATTCTATTTTTTTCATGATAAATAATATGCCCTAGGCTGATTGTCCCTCTTCCTCCCTGAGACTACAGGAACTTAATAGCTTTTCTTCTTTAGAACAACCATTACCTCCTTAGTTTCTCAAGGTGTCTCCCCACGATGTACTCCAGAATGCAGCCTCCAGATTCTGCTTTCCTCATTATTCTTGAAGCCTTCCACACAGATCTTTGTTAAAGATTTTACTGCTAATTGAAAAGGAAAACAGATGATACAAAAATAGCCATGATGGCAGGTTCTGTAAGATTTGACTCACTTAGACCTTCCTGGTTCCCTGGCTGGAAGCACCTGGGTGGCCTGAAATGCTATTGCTTGTCATCTTCAGCTCTGGTAGAAAATGTCATCAAACTTCCCCTCATTTCAGCCTTTTTCTACTTTCAGCCTCTAAACTTCAGTGATTCTCAAGCGAACTGGAGTCAAGATGAAGTTGCTTTTTTATTTTCAGTATTCTTTGCGGTAAAATGCACAGAATTCACTGTTTTGCCATTTGTGAGTGTATAGTTCAGGGGCATTGAGTACATTCACATAGTATTTGAAATCACATAGTATTTGTCTTGGTGTCTGGTTTATTTCAGTTACAATGTCTACAAAATTTGTTCATGTTATAGAATATGTCTGAAGTGCCTTCTTTTCTAGGGCTGAATACTATTCTATGATATGTATATACTGTGCTGGACTTTAGTTGTGCTGACTCTTTGTGACCCGATGGACAGAGGAGCCCAGGCTCCTCCCTTCTCCAGGCAAGAATACTGGAGTGGGTTGCCATGCCCTCCCCCAGGGGCTCTCTCCAACCCAAGAATCAAACCCAGGTCTCCTGTATTGTGGGCAAATTCTTCACCATCTGAGCCACCAGGGAAGCACAAGAATACTGGAGTGGGTAGCCTATACTTTCTCTAGGGGATCTTTCCATTCCAGGAATCAAACCAAGGTCTCCTGCATAGCAGGTGGACTATTTACCAGCTGAGCCACCAGGGAAGCCCAACTTATATGTATACATCACATTTAAAACATCTCTTCATCCTACCAGTACTTGAGTTGCTTTTACCTTTTGTCTATTGTAAATAAGACTGTTATGAATATGGTGTACACATATCTATTTATTTATTTATTTATTTTCCTGTCCTGGTGTCAGAGAAAGCATTTCCAAAAGGAAGTGAGCCCTTGGACCAAGGCAGCCTCTTATTAAATCTTCCTATAGAAGCTTTGGGAGCCTGTAGAGCTGATTGGGCAATGTCTTTCCCCTTTCTGGATAAGTTTTCTAAATTTGTGATAAAGAAAATGAGGGTACATGTAAAATTTTAGTTTGAGAAAAATGTAAAATGGTTGAACTATTTCTGTTTAGGCCTCATCTCAACATGGCAAAATGGAGATTTATAGAAAAGTATCTATTGTTATTGAATTGATATCAGGAAATAGAAGCTACTTTTTCTTTGGTTTAGAGACAACCTTAAAAATTACAGGTCTTTTAAAATTTTTTAGAAAGTAATATATTTCTATTCTAGAAAGTTTAAAAAATATAGGAAAGTGAATAGGCCAGAAAAAATTTTTTAAAAAGCAAAAGAAAAATTGACCTTTAAACACCCCTTCTAATCTTGATTTTTTATCTTTTACACCTTATTCGTTTACGATATTGTAATCATACTCCATATTCACAGAGTTAAGCTGCTCTTTTCACAGTACAAGCATGAGGCAAACACATCCCCATGTCTTTGAAAACCATTAATGATATGATTTTTAGTGGTTTGAAAGGATTCCAAACATTGAGATAGCACATTTGGTTGGTGGCTGACCTTTCAGGTACACCTTTAGGAATTTTCACTCCCCTTTATACCTTTGTAAGAAATGGGAAAAGAAAATAAGAGAGAGATTATGATTCAAATCTGTTGGTTTGTCTTTTTTTTAAAGAGGTGAAGGGTTTTGTGTGGGAGACTCATAAGACAACAAGATTGTCCTTTCTAGCTGGGTGAGAGCTGAGGTGAAGCAACCGAACGTGAGTCTGATGTGGCAACAGGCTCTCAGAATCCCCACATTAGCGGCCAACCTGTTCTGGCTGGGACCTTGCTTCGGCCATGAGGCTTCCTGGTGGCAGTTCAGGAGCTGACAGCATCTGCTCCTACTGCAGAGTCACCACGGGCATGCCCCGTTTTGATTAACTGGATTGTCTCAGTTTAGACATTCTCCTGTCACGGAACATTCCGTGCTTCTACAAGCGATAATGAGTTACCTCAGGGATAGCCTCTTCAGAACCAATAACTCTGTGTAACTCTTTAAGTACTAAATACATCAGCCCTTCTCTAAAGTTAGAAAGCAAGGCATTAATAGCTTCTATTAATAATATTATAATATTTGTGGCAGAGTGGGTCTGAAACATTATATGTTAACAATTAACTCCTTTATTGTGACATTAAGAATGAGATTAGAATTGGATTTAAGGATTTGTTAAATGGCAAAATCCAGTGACCTTAATTACTCTAATCTTATCTGACCTAAATGAATGAAATGCATTTCTAGTATGTAAAATGGTAGGCATTGTTACCTTAAAATGTGTAAGCTGCTCATCTGATCTGTAATGCTAAAAACAAAAATGGAATGAGAGACAATGAAACAGACTAATTTATGGATAAATCTCCAAAAGCAATTAAAGGTATCTCAAGCCTGAACCACATAACATCTCCCAACAATCCTTTCCTAACTTTTAAATAAAAATTGCCTTCTTTCCCTGATTATAAAAGTTTTGCCTACCACGGTAAACAACAGATGATAAACTTACAAAGAAAAAGCACAAACCACCCATGATCTGACCACAGAGATATAATGTTGTATCACTGTGCTCTTGTTGTTTGCCACAGAGATACTTTAATTTACAAACTGACAATACATATATATCTATATATGTATATACATAATATGCACATATGCTTAGTTGCGACTGACTCTTTGTGGCTCCATGGACTGTAGCCCACCAGGCTTCTCTCCCATACAGCCACCAGAAGCCCAATATTAATACATATGTTAATATAAGGGCCTACATATGACATTGCTATAATGTTATTTTCACTTGTATTCTTCCAGAGATTTTCTTCTATGCATATATGCATAGAAATATATATATTTTCTTACATATAGGAATAGGATCATGCTATGCATATTATTTAACACAATTCTATTTTTTTCATGATAAATAATATGCCCTAGGCTGATTGTCCCTCTTCCTCCCTGAGACTACAGGAACTTAATAGCTTTTCTTCTTTAGAACAACCATTACCTCCTTAGTTTCTCAAGGTGTCTCCCCACGATGTACTCCAGAATGCAGCCTCCAGATTCTGCTTTCCTCATTATTCTTGAAGCCTTCCACACAGATCTTTGTTAAAGATTTTACTGCTAATTGAAAAGGAAAACAGATGATACAAAAATAGCCATGATGGCAGGTCTGTAAGATTTGACTCACTTAGACCTTCCTGGTTCCCTGGCTGGAAGCACCTGGGTGGCCTGAAATGCTATTGCTTGTCATCTTCAGCTCTGGTAGAAAATGTCATCAAACTTCCCCTCATTTCAGCCTTTTTCTACTTTCAGCCTCTAAACTTCAGTGATTCTCAAGCGAACTGGAGTCAAGATGAAGTTGCTTTTTTATTTTCAGTATTCTTTGCGGTAAAATGCACAGAATTCACTGTTTTGCCATTTGTGAGTGTATAGTTCAGGGGCATTGAGTACATTCACATAGTATTTGAAATCACATAGTATTTGTCTTGGTGTCTGGTTTATTTCAGTTACAATGTCTACAAAATTTGTTCATGTTATAGAATATGTCTGAAGTGCCTTCTTTTCTAGGGCTGAATACTATTCTATGATATGTATATACTGTGCTGGACTTTAGTTGTGCTGACTCTTTGTGACCCGATGGACAGAGGAGCCCAGGCTCCTCCCTTCTCCAGGCAAGAATACTGGAGTGGGTTGCCATGCCCTCCCCCAGGGGCTCTCTCCAACCCAAGAATCAAACCCAGGTCTCCTGTATTGTGGGCAAATTCTTCACCATCTGAGCCACCAGGGAAGCACAAGAATACTGGAGTGGGTAGCCTATACTTTCTCTAGGGGATCTTTCCATTCCAGGAATCAAACCAAGGTCTCCTGCATAGCAGGTGGACTATTTACCAGCTGAGCCACCAGGGAAGCCCAACTTATATGTATACATCACATTTAAAACATCTCTTCATCCTACCAGTACTTGAGTTGCTTTTACCTTTTGTCTATTGTAAATAAGACTGTTATGAATATGGTGTACACATATCTTTTTGGATCCCTGCTTTCAATTCTTTTGAGTATATATCCAGAAGTGAGATTACTAGATCATGTGATAATTCTATTTTTAATCTTCTGAAGAACTGCCATACTATATGCTACAGAGGCTGTACCATTTTACATTTCCACTAGTGATGGACTAGAGTTTCATTTTCTCCCCAGGTCTGTTATTTTCTGGAGCTTGTTGTTGTCATTGTTTTTGAAAATAATCTCTATAATAAGGATAAGGTGGTATCTTATTGTGGTTTTGATTTATATTTCCCTAATGGTTAGTGATTTTGAGTCTTTTCATGCATTTATTGACCATTTGTAAGTCTTACTTGGTGAAATTCTTTTCAAGTTGTTTGTTCATTTCTTAATTGAATTATTTGTTTTGGTTCTTTAACTTTTCTTCCATTATCGATTGATAGTTTTCTAAAAACAGAGTAAAATTCCTACCAGTGAGTTGCTGTATATAAAGGTGAAAGATGTTAGGATGAAGTCCTAGTGCATGTGTTTCTAGCCATAATGACAAGGGACTGATTCGCTCCTTTAATTTAAACGACTAGGAAACCAGAATACTACGTGAAACAATGGTTTTTCACATACTGAGCAAAAGTTCCATTAGGAGTATGATCCCTTCAGATAAAAGAAACAGGATGAATCCTACCTCACCTGAGCTTACTGCTTAGAGATAGCACACAAGCATACCTGAGAGGACCGAACTGACCCCTGGCAACACAAGTGCAGGCCAGAAAAAGTTCACAGCTCTGTAAGAGAACAAAGCAGAATTCAGTACTCACTGCTGAAGATGAACACAACCCCCAATCCAATAAAAGCATTACCTGATATGTAAAAAAGCAGGAAGTATGATCCTTAAGGAGGGAAAAAAATCAGCTATTAGAAGATAAATCATATAAAAACAAAACAGAAAAAAAGATGTAACAATATAAGACCCATTTTAAATTTTTCTAAAAATTTAATGGACATAAATTGCTGTAAAAGTTTCTAAATGTTACTTTCATGTTCTATATTTATCATTTCATCAAATGGCCAGTAACAATCCACAGACCATCAATTGGTCTGTAGACCACACTTGATGTAGGCCTGGTTAGACTAATATTTTTTTTAACCTCAAGTAGATTGACTTCAACATGATTACAGAAAAAAAGTGCAAAACCAAAAAAAAAAAAAAAAAAAGGCCTTTGAATATATGTCCATACAATAGAAGAGCCTGTGTTCAAAATGAGCTGCTTGTCTCTAGGGATTCCAATCTGAGCTACGCCCACCTCGGGAGTTTCCCAGCTTTGTGCCAGACCCCAAGGGAACACCTGAGGCGAAGACTCAAGTCCTTGGAGTTGAATGTATCCGGAAAATTTGTGAGAGTCTTAATTAGCACGGTCATTTTAGATAAGAAGAGACACAAGATTTTAAGTAAAACCCTTTTGAGCCTAATTATTTCCTCTGTTACCATGAATTTCAGAGGAAACTGTACTAAATCATTCTGGAAATAGGTCCTCAGTTCACAAGATGCTGAGAACTAATTACTTAATACATTGGATTGTGTGAGTGTTGTAACTGCAAACTGTGGAGACAGGATAAGAGCCACCAGGAGCTCTTTACCAGCTACCTCTCAGAGGCAAATGTCCACGAACACTTTGTTCCAAAGGAGAATGACAAAATGAGCTGCTTGTCTCTAGGGATTCCAATCTGAGCTACGCCCACCTCGGGAGTTTCCCAGCTTTGTGCCAGACCCCAAGGGAACACCTGAGGCGAAGACTCAAGTCCTTGGAGTTGAATGTATCCGGAAAATTTGTGAGAGTCTTAATTAGCACGGTCATTTTAGATAAGAAGAGACACAAGATTTTAAGTAAAACCCTTTTGAGCCTAATTATTTCCTCTGTTACCATGAATTTCAGAGGAAACTGTACTAAATCATTCTGGAAATAGGTCCTCAGTTCACAAGATGCTGAGAACTAATTACTTAATACATTGGATTGTGTGAGTGTTGTAACTGCAAACTGTGGAGACAGGATAAGAGCCACCAGGAGCTCTTTACCAGCTACCTCTCAGAGGCAAATGTCCACGAACACTTTGTTCCAAAGGAGAATGGAACATTGTCTTCTAGAAATCTGCTAATTGAGTTTCTAATTAACAGCAGCTTTCGTTTATAGTCCTGATGGTTGTTGCTCAGCCTATCCAGGTTCTAAACGGTTTTGTGTGATGAAGCTAGGAGGAGAAAGAGGGAAAAAAGACAAAATAAGTATGTTTATACACTGCTGTTTGTTGCTGTTGTTCAGTCGCTAAGTTGTGTCCAGCTCTTTGCGATCCCACAGACTGCAGAGCACCAAGCTCTTCTGTCCTTCACCATCTCCGGGAGTTTGCTCAAATTTTCATGTCCCTTGGGTCAGTGTTGGAATCTAACCGTTCTTCCTTTATCATCCCCTCCTCCTTTTGCCTTCAATA
>SJYC01145009.1:0-26858 GCA_006408675.1 Madoqua kirkii | reverse complement strand
TTCTTTTCACACCTATTTGTAAGGCCTCCCCAGACAGCCATTTTGCTTTTTTGCATTTCTTTTCCATGGGGATGGTCTTGATCCTTGTCTCCTGTATAATTTCACGAACCTCTGCCCATAGTTCATCAGGGACTTTATCTATCAGATCTAGGCCCTTAAATATATTTCTCACTGCCACTGTATAATCATAAGGGATTTGACTTAGATCATACCTGAATGGTCTAGTGTTTTCTCTACTTTGTTCAATTTATGTCTGATTGGGGATATGCAAATATGGATGGCATTCTATTTCTTACTTTCATTTGGAACTCATGACAACCATTTCTCAATCTCTTTTTCTATTCATTGTCTCATCTATGAAAAGAGTATAATGGTAAAATATCTTTCCCAAAAGGTTGAAATGATTTGCTATATATAAACATATTAGCACATGTTATGTGCCCAGTGTACATTACATGTTTACACTTGTATTTATAATTCTATAATGTTTGCCTCTTTTTTCGTTCATTCTAATCCAGCCAAGAAATGTGTGGCATCTGAGGGCTTAATCTAAAAATCATACTTTTTAAGTTAAAAGCTCTGATATTATTTTACAGAATGCAACACTGTTAATTTCAAGTCAGACATTTTTGTTATTTTCTGTGGCAAAATCACATCACCCCAAGTACAAGAAGTTGAGTCCTTAGGTGTTGACAGTAGAATCACTATGCAATGGTAGGTTGCCTGGCATCAAAGCTTCAACATCCTCTATAGTTTCCCCACAGAATCATAAATACCTGTTTCTTATGACTGTATCATTTTGATCTATTGGTAAAAAAAAAAAGTATGTGGGAGAGCACTGAGGGACACCTGCATTGGCTAAGTGTTGCCACTCACACCCAGAGTACTCAGGAGAATGACAGAAGTCACGTGTTAACTAGGCTCAGGCAAAAGGAAAAGAAGAAGAATAGTAATTTTTCAGTTTCAACTCTGCATCCATGTATTCTGCTGTGCAAAATACAATCTCATAGTGATTACAAGAAGGTCTTGGGGAACACTCTAGCAAGACGTGAAGAGGGGCCCCTGATGTGGGCATTCTGAAAATCTTGATGAGTACCTTGCCTGGCTACAGATAACTGTAGCAACAGCCCCCTTCCTACTTCCAGTGCGGGACCACTGCAGGATGAGGGCTCTGTGAGTTGCTCCTTATATGAATGTGGAAACTGTTCCTAAGGTGACCAGTAGCCACTAGGGATGAATGTTCTAATTCTTTAAGTGACAGTAAATAAAATTATTTTGAAATGCATCAGAGGTCTTGTCTATAGAGAAAGAACTCTTTTAATTATACTTATGCTTGGCTAAATTGATCTTCTGAAATAAGAATGTATTATTTCTAAGAGACTGTGTATTCATATTGAGCTATTTTCATTTAAAAATAATTATTTGGGGGTAGAGGTGAGCTCTCATACTAAACTAGAAGTAGCAAAAATCAGATAATAAGAAATGTAGTTTTTGTTCCTCTGATTTCCAATTTTCTTCCCGACATTCTGTAAATTTCTGATATTGATCCCTTTTTGTTGCTGTTTTTCTGTGTCCTTTGTTGATATCCTCAGCCAGTCCCTTGGTTTCAAATACTGTCATTACTTTGTGAAAAAACAACTGAATCCCTCTTTACAGTTATGGGACATCTTCCTACATGAGTTAATAAATATTTATCATCCAAGCCATCTTGGTTTCGTATTCTCCTACTTGTATCTAGAAGTGGGTTGACTCTTTTTCCTCTAAGCAATAATGGGAGAGTGGATCATTCTAAAGCCAAGTCATAATCATGTTACTCCCATATTCAGAAATCTTAGTAATTCCTCACTCCGTACAAAAAAGAAAAAGAAAACTTTCAAATTTATAACCTATCATTTAAATGTTTTCTAAAAATTTCTCCAACTTACTTTCCCAAGCTATTTCTTATATGCTTCATTTACCTGGTTCTTCCAGTGATTAACAAATGTTAAGAGCGGCAGTGGGGAGATGGAAGAGGGGAGGGTGCCACCCAGCTCAGCAGCTGCCTGGGCCCTGGACCAAAGCCTGCTTCCCCTTCCCTGTTCCCATGATGCCTCCTCTGGGGGCTAAATGTGGAACTCGCTGGTGTCCCCAGTTTTCACCTGGAAATTCGATTTAGGTGGCAGAGATCATCTTTGGCAAGTTCTTTTGTGTGCCAGTACAGATTAAAGTACAAACTGAACTCTTGAAGGCTGAGGGTTGCCTTTGAGAGCACGGCTTCTGGACCTCCAAGCCTAGGATTAGCACTGCAGCGTGGCAACCCCTGTGAAATGTGTGCCCCCAGCATGTGAGGTTCTCCTCCAGAAGCAGGAAGCACACTCAGGGAATGCTGAAGCTTCAAGACTCACTTCCAGAACACAGACAGTCTAAGAGGAGCAAGGCAGCCAGGCAGCCAGTGTGAAGGGACGTGCCCGGTAAGTGGCGGGCCCCTGCCACTGCCTCAGCATCTGTTCCTGCGGCGCTCAAAGCAGAGTTCAGGGAGCCTGTCCCCGTCTATGACTGCAGGCTCAGGCGTTCAACCAGCGTGGTCCAGTAACCCTGAAGGGGGGAATTCTGTCACGAGAGAGTCAACACCCAGGAGGCGGCGGCCTTCCCTTACAGTGGTGGCTTCATCTGGGCATCCCTAACTGGTTTTCAAATTCTCCAGGCAGACAGAACAAGGGGGCTGGCCAGTCAATCCCAGTCCCCCCTGCTTTATGACTTCGAGAGTGGGAAGCATACCCAGCAAGCACTTCTCGGGCCGGGTGAGAGCTGGACCTGAAGAATGGGGCTGAAAATAGTGCCAAGGGAGCAAGGTATTGCCCCACACTGCTTTGGTCAGAGAGCTCCTGGTCAGAATTCTGCTGACTCAATAAATTCCTAGGATCCCCAGCACACAACACCCTGACAATTCCATCATCTCACGGGACCCACAGGTCTTCCAGACTTTTAGATTATTAACCAAAGCCCACACCTGCTCCAAAGACAGACCGAATGTGGTGTATGTTCTCAAGCTGCAGAGACTGCGCTGAGGGTCAAATGGAACCTGCCGCCCCTTTCACACCCACGGCATCCCTAGCAGCAAGTCAAAGAGAAGCAAACCTGTCTGAACACACTTGACTTTGCAATGCCCTGCAACCTCTCCCGGAAAGCCAACCAGGCCCGGAATTCTTCCCTGGATACCACACCTGCTGCTCCCATGCATCCCCTGGGATAAGCCTGGGGTGGGAAACGAACGGATTCTTCCTGCAGGCAGCCCTGCCAACTTCCTCCACCCTCCTCCACGGTACTGTGCCAAACCCGATGCCCCCAAAGGGAGCAGCTACCCATTTCTCACAGAGGCAATGGCTCTGCCAGAGCCCAGTGTCTTCTTGCCTTTCCCTCTCCACTGGTGTCCACTTGAGATTCCCACACCCTGGGAGAGATCCCAGATAGACTACGTCATGAGGAGCTCGTGCATCAGCAGAACTTGTGTGTGCATCGGGTGTTTTCAGTGGCTTAGTCATGTCTGACTCCTTGCAACCCCATGGACAGTAGCCTGCGAGGCTCCTCTGTCCATGAGATTTTCCCAGGCAAGAATACCAGAGAGGGTTGCCATTTCCTCCTCCAGGGGATCTTCCAAACTCAGGGATCAAAGCTGTGTCTCCAGCATCTCCTTACAAGCTCTCAAATCTAGTGTATGATTTCCCCTGAAGAAAATACATTCATAGCAGCCTGAAGAAGGCGAAATGCTGCAGTGGAAGCTGACTCTCCAGAGAAACCAGAAGGACGGCTAGAGGCCAGAATGGCTCAGTAACAAAACCGGATTAAGGGACCTGGGTCCCAGACAGATGCAGAGGCTCCACTTGCCATTTTTGGATGTGAAGATGTGCCCTTTTCTTCAGATGAAGTGATTCCTTCTTCTGTGAGCTCCAAGTCTGGGTCCCTAGCATACAATTGCCCCGATTATGTGACTCCTGAGCAGATAGTTTGCCTGAAGTTACAGTGAGAGTGTTTAATCAACAGAAGAATCAGGGACAATGGCTATACCCAGTATTCCTTCCAGGATACTGGGTTACCCACGTGGGCCTTGTAATTTGCCTTAGGGCCTCTCCCTCGATACTAGATGACCCCTAGTGAAGGCTTGGCACCTGGGCAAACAGAACCATATTCTGATAGTATGACTACACCACATTCTCTGCTCCTAGGAGTATGGCCCTCAACTCCAACACACCAGGGATCAGATATGCCTTCCTGGATTTGCAAGCATGATAGTCTCTGAAATGAAAGGCAAATATCCCTAATCCTGCATCCAGACCAGCCGTTCTGAAATCGGTTGGCCAGACAGTATGCCAGGGGGTCTTCAGTGGTTTTGACTGAGGGGATTGCTTCCAAAATCCGCTAAGATTCTCTGCCAAGATGTTTCAACTGCAATTTGCAGAGAAATTTCAAAGTGGTCTTCCTGGGATAAGCATGACAGTCTTAAGGTCCAGCATGGAGATGATTACCATGATTCCAGGCTTTCAGTGACCATTCCCATTTTTCCTCTGAGTCTTACCCACATGACTTTCCAAAAACGATTCCCTACCAATGAGCTCCAGTTGAGTTTGAGTTTACTCTGACCCTTAATGTCATGGAAGGAAATATTAGTTTAAATGTCAACATGGGATCCAACTCTCAGATGCTACATGAGAAGATGAGAGGCTCAGTGGGGCAATGATGAACTGTACTCAGGCAGCTCCAGGATGCTTCCTACTGAGCAGAAGACGGCTCCTCTGCCATGTGGAGAGCACCCTCAGCAGGAATATGGTGTGGGCTTTAGGCCATGTTCTCCGTGTCTCAAAGTCTGGGATGCCACAGTGCTTTCTGGACCCTCAGAGAACCAATCAGACCCAGCAGAAGGACTAATGGTCAGCTCTGTCGTAGTCACCACATCTCACCCCCTCCTAGACATCCCCTTAGCTTCAACACAGCTCCTCCAGTTTGAGACGGCCTGGGTCAAAAGCCTTTGAATAAATCTGTGGCAAGCAGCCATGTGCATTCTCTTGCTCTGAAACCCCCCATCATGTACCATCCAGTCTGGGCTGGGCTTGCCCTCAGGAAACCTCAAGATTTCATTGCACATGGCAGGCCTGATGGCAGGCTCAGGACTGCTGCCTTCAGTGAGCCTTCTTAGGGCTTGCTGCTTCTCTGTGCATGATCTGCTTCTGTGAGTATCCAGATGTCTTCTCTCTAGTTCGACTTGCCTCCAGAGCCATCTGTCCCCAAGCTTCCTCTCCGTTGTAATGTCTTACATGTTTGAGTTTGCAGTGTCCTGTTCTACTGGATTATTCCACTGTGGCTCAAGAAATCAGTTGGCTTGGATGATAGGTCCCCTCCAGCCCCTTTACTCAACTTCTTATCAGTGAGTAACATGCCAGGAATGGGTATTAATATTTACAAATCCTTGATCTTCCAGTTCGAGTGCCAACCTTCAGCCCCCTGGGAAGGCCCCGGCACTCCCCACTCCAACCAGATGCCCTGCCTGGCTACCATAGGAACCAACATGCTTCCTCATGGTGTTTCAGTGGGGCTTTATTTCACGTCACACCTTATGATGGGTCTTGGATTCTAGGATCCTCAGATGGTATCTCAAGACGTGTTTCTTGCAGGAGTTTCCTCCAGGATAACTCTCTTCCACAGCAGATATCATTTTCTTACGGTGGCCCCAGTGGAGGTAGAGTAACTTCCTGGAGACATGGTGTCACCTCTCCTCAAAATTCAGCACTTTACAAGCACGGAGGCCCAAGGGATCCTGAGGCCTTCACTGTGCTGGGAACTAGCATGCCTTTAGTCTTTTCAGACCCAGATCTGCAGGAGGTCATACCTGAGTTGGATCTGTCCTCTACCCTCCATCTGAGAAGCCCAGTCAGACACTGAAATGATTTCCATGAGGGGAAATCCCAGGACATAAACGGCCATGGGCTCCTAGACCTGGGTTTTTGCACAGGAACTGATGAGCAAACCATCCCCCTAGAATGCACTAGCTCTGTCTGGCTTGTGTCTGGGGTCATTTGAGACTCTGGACATCATTCTGGGCATGAGTGTAACCATGCAAAGCCTCACTGGCATCTCTTAAGCAGATCACAAGCCTCTCTTAAGCAAGAGCAAAATATTAATGAAACACACACACAAGATTAATTTTAAAAGGAGGAGTTTTTACTAAGTTCAGTGTTGGATAGAACTAATAAAGAAATTGATTTTTTTTTAGAACAATGAAACTCAGGGCTTTCTTCTGTTTAAGTGCTCTTCAGCGCTATCTCTACATACACATCTACCTCCTTCATCATCTCTATTAAGCGTGTTTCCTTCTCTCATACTCACCCCAGCCTGCTCACTTCCCTCTTTTCCCTTGGGTGCTGCATACTCAATAATATTTTGGGGAGATTGATCTATAAAGTCCCAGTGTCCAAGCTGAGCATCCTACTGACTTGGGAGGAGGAGTAAGGTCTATCCTGGAAATTCTCTGTGATTTCTTCTCCCCTGTGACTTTTTCTGTTCTGATATGCTCTTTTTTTGCCTCTGCTCTTGTTTCTATTCTCCTCTTATGTAGAATTTTCAGATGAACTTTATTAATGTGTGACTGGAACAGATACTAAAAGTTACCTAAGATTTTGGTTTTGTTTTTTGAAATTTAGTGAATATTTCCCTTTCTTCCTCCTCCTCTTACAAAATGTTGTATGTAACTTTCATTAAATTAAGTATAAAACTACTTGCTGGGTCTGTGACATCAGAAAAATAAAATAAATTGTTTCATATAAAATTAAAAAGAATACTCTAAGGCTCAATCCAAAAATGACTTCCATGAGACTCTTCCTGATCTCCCAGGGAAGACCAAATGTCATCTTCCTTGAAACTTGCTACTAACATCTAACAATTTTTTCTGTCTTTTTCTTGTAACATAGTTTTTTATGTTTTCTCTTTCCTATAGATTAAAACTATGTAAGAGCTGGATCTGACTCTGATTTAGCTTTGGATGCTCCACAGTGTTTTGCATATAGATGTTCACTGAATGTTAGGCAGACGCATAATTTTTTTCTCTAATAATTTCACTTCAAATTATCCCTAACATGGGGGATGATGGAGGGAGGAATTAAAAGAAGCCTCATCAATGGAAATACTACACTTAATTTATGAAATTAGGAGAAGAAATAGGAGTCAGAAGAGGATACAACTTGAGCTATAAATAGCTTTAAGGAAACTAAGCAACATATGACAACCATTTGTGTGAGCTTACAAGGTTCAGTTCAGTTCAGTTCAGTCGGTCAGCCATGTCTGACTCTTTGCTACCCCATGGACTGCAGCACACCAGGCCTCCCTGTCTATCACCAACTCCCAGAGTTTACTCAAACTCACATCCTCAGAAAATTCGATTGCCCTTTCTACCAGCTAAGGAAATAACAAATTCATGTCCATTGAATTGGTGATGCCATCCAACCATCTCATCCTCTGTCATCCCCTTCTTCTCCTGCCCTCAATCTTTCCCAGCATCAGGGTCTTTTCAGATGAGTCAGTTCCTCTCATCAGGTGGCCTAAGTACTAGAGTTTCAGCTTCAGCATCAGTCCTTCCAATGAATATTCAGGACTGGTTTCCTTTAGGATGAACTGGTTGGATCTTCTTGCAGTCCAAGGGATTTGATTCTTTTCCAACACCACAGTTCAAAAGCATCAGTTCTTTGGTGCTCAGCTTTCTTTGTAGTCCAGCTCTCACATCCTTACAAGCTTACAAGGTGCTGAGGGTGAAATGTTAGAGTTTCTAAGGATGGGGAAGTTTATAAAGTTTGGTTCTCAGCAGTGTAGTCAGGCAGTGTCAGGGCTTACTGTGTGTCTTTTTCTGTGCAGGCTGATGTAACAAAATCATAGACTTAAACATTTCTCTCAGTTATGGAGGATGGAAGTTCAAATTCAAGGCTTCAGCAGGTTTGGTATCTGGTTGGAGCCTATTTCCTAGTTCATAGATGGCTGTCTTTTTGCTATTTCCTTAGCTGGTAGAAAGGGCAATCAAGTTCTCTGAGGTCTTTTAAATAAGGCACTAGTCCCATTCATGAGTCTTTCCAGGTGGTAAACAACCTGCCTGCCAATGCAGAAAATGGAAGAGACACAAGTTGATCCCTGGGTCAGGAAAATCCCTTGAAGGAGGAAATGGCAACCTACTCCACTCTTGCTGGGAGAAATAATAATAACCTCAGATATACAAATGATAGCACTCTCATGGCAGAAAGTGAAGAGGAACTCAAGAGCCTCTGTATGAGGGTGAAAGAGTAGAGTGAAAAAGCTGGCTTCAAATTCAACATTCAAAAAACAAAGATCATGGCATGCGGTCCTATCACTCCATGGCAAATAGATGAGGAAACAGTGGCAGATTTTATTTTCTTGGGCTCCAAAATCACTGTGGATGGTGACTGCAGGCACGAAATTAAAAGAAGCTTGCTCTTTGGAAGAAATGCTATGACAAACCTAGACAACGTATGAAAAGCAGAGCCATCACTTTGCTGACAAAATTTCATATAGTCAAAGCTATGGAATTTCCAGAAGTCATGTACAGATGTGAGAGCTGGACCGTAAAGAAGGCTGAGCTCTGAAGAACTGGTGCTTTTGAACTGTAGTGCTGGAAAAGACTCTTGAGAGTCCCTTGGACAGCAAGGAGATCAAACCAGTCCATCAGAAAGAAATTCAACCCTGAATATTCATTGGAAGGACTGATGCTGAAGCTGAGGGTCCAATACCTTGGCCACCTGATGCAAAGAACTGATTCGTTGGAAAAGACCCTGATTGGGAAAGATTGAGGGCAAGAGAAGAAGGGGATGACAGAGGAAGAGATGGTTGGATGGTATCACTGACTCAGCTATGAGTTGGAGCAAGCTCAGGGAGATAGTGAAGGACAGGGAAGTCTGACATGCGGCAGCCCATGGGATCACAGAGGTGGACACGACTTAGCAACTGAAAAATGAGAATAGTCCCATTCATGAAGGCTCTGCCCTCATGAGATCGCCTCCCAAAACCCCCACCTGCTAATACAATCACATTGGGGTTAGTTTTTTAGCATGTGAGTTTGGGGGGACAAACATGTAGTCTGTAACACTGGTTCTGCACAAACTCAGAAAGCACCTCCTGCATCAGAGCAAGTGCAAAGCGATGCTGACGACAGCCCCACACTGCCAGTGTTGTCTCTTGAAGCTGTGGAAACTGGGGTTTTAATAAAAATCTTCCTCACAGTGTCCCTTAGGAAAATTTGGCGGTTAACATTTGATCAGATCCAATGGATCTGGAGAAGGCAATGACACCCCACTCCAGTACTCTCGCCTGGAAAATCCCATGGGTGGAGGAACCTGGCAGGCTGCAGTCCATGGGGTCGCGAAGAGTCGAACACAACTGAACGACTTCACTTTGACTTTTCATTTTCATACACTGGAGAAGGAAATGGCAACCCACTCCAGTATTCTTACCTAGAGAATCCCAGGGATGGCGGAGCCTGGTGGGCTGCTGTCTGTGGGGTCACACAGAGGCGGACACAACTGAAGCGACTTAGCAGCAGCAGCAGCAGTGCTATTAAAAAATGATTAATTTGTGACTTCCCCAAGTTATTAAAAAATGATTCATTTGTGACCTCCCTTTCATATTCAAAGCAGTGTGTTTCAGCCAGTCTCTGCTTAGTTAGATGAGGGCTTGGAAATACAGAGGCTCATGGAGAAGAGAGAGAAGCCTTTGTATCTGTTCAGAAAATATTCTGCATACAGGCCTATGTTCTAACATTTTACAGCCGTCCTCTTTTTCTGAGTTGCTATCTTGACACTTTATTTCTACTTCCTTTCAAGAATGAATCTTCAGAAGACTTCATTTAAAATTGTTTTTCTATTCAACTTGCTTAGGTGTCATGATGAAAACACTCTGGAAGTCATAGACCAATGGGGGCAATAAACACGTGCTTTAAGCAATGTTGTACCCAAAATTCTTAGCTTCTAAGTGCAATGACATTGAAGAACCTGCCCATCACCCCTGCCACCCTGGCCTTGCTGCCACAGGCACCAGATACCACCCCAGCTTGTCCACCAGGAATTATGTCACTCTCCTGAGGTTAATGCTCTGTCTGTTCACAGGTGTGCTCACTTTAAATGCACCCAACTTATTAAAATTTAGACTTGCCAAATAGAAAAGCTGGCAGAGTGATTGTCCGCTAAAGAAGAGGTTCCTTTACCATGTCAATACTTAAAACAAGAAGCTGCTGCTTTTAATACATTTTAATGTTTGAAAGCATTATTTCTTACGGACTCTGGATTCCCTGGACATGCAGTATACCTGTGTTCTCTTCATTTTCTAGCACAGACTTTGACACTTTCAGAAGCCAGCCTGAAGTGGGGTAAACAGCTAATGGTCTGTGCCATGGGTTTTGTGGCTTGTGAATCCAGAATAAGAGGCCAAAGAAGAAAATAACTATTCTAGCACTGATTTGTTGTGAATCAATTTCAAACCTCAGAAAGGTCACTTTATTTTACTCACTGGGAAATCATATTAAACAACCTATTCCATGTCAAAACATTTGGATTTCTGAAAAGAAAGAAAATAAGATTGGGATTGGTGGTACAGTGTATTATACGGAGAAAATCAGATCATCTGAGAATATTGGAGATTTAATGGCCTTTAGCATTCCCTTAATCAGGCTAAATTATTCATATTGTAGATGCAGAAAGTAGAATGGGCATCTTAGTTTTGTCTTCCAAGCATTTCTCTTTTCTCTTTCCAAGTTAACTTTAAAAGATGAATCCACATCCATTGAAGAGTTCCAAAGGATTGAAATTGTTGGCTTCAGAGACGGAGGCCTTCAGAAGTGACTACTCTGAAGTTTCTTAGCTTAGGTCATACTCGGTACATGCAATTTTTCATGTTTAGTGGGTACCAAGAAAAGGCAGCTTACCATATGAATTGAAAGAATGTCCCACATTTATTATTGCATCAAACAAAGCAGGTTTTGGATTTTGGTTGTTTTTTTTTTTTTCTGGCCCATGATTAGGTAAAACAGAGAATGAAATTACAAATTATGGAGCATATCAGGCATTCACAAGGAAACATTTAAGTGTAGCTTTGAATTTAAACTAGTCTGTTTAGTGTCTAAACCTCACAGTTCTTCCTTCTATCTGTAGTTCAACCTACAATATAAAAGATAAAGCATTCTTTGGGTTGAGATCTAGCCCTGGACTCTGTTTTATATTCTGATCTACAAGTATGTAGAATTTGCTGCAATGGCATGTTATAGAGACATGTTCTATCTTGAAAATAAGTAAGATATTTCTGTTAAAAATAGATATGGAGATTAGTGGTGGATAAATCTCATTAAGTTTGGAATCTGGGTTGATTTTATATAAGGGTTCCAGGAATTCTGGGGCTTAGTGACAGATTACACAAATATTTGGGGATTAAAGAGCTCATCGAATCCAGGGAAAAAATTCATATCCTTTAAGTATGTCCCCCAAATATATATGTTTGTGTATATATACACACATATACACATATATACTTAGGAAAGAATAATTAATAACCAAAGCTTTATGTTTTAAGAGGCTTATATCTTTTCAACTTCTATTGGAGAAGAGAGCTCTATTCCAAACCATACTCACTGGAAAAAGCAGGCCAAATAGGACATACAGTGTTTTCTCAGTGACCATATTAAGAACTGAGCTTTCTTGCAGGTATAAAAAGAGACAGCTTGGCTTGAGTTCAAATCCTGTCTCTCTCAGCTTAGTTGCTATGTGGCCTGTTCAAATTATTCGCCTTCTCAGAGCCTCTATTTATCAAACCTGAAGGAAGAGGGTGTAACAGTGTAAGCATAGATTTCTGATTACAAAATAAAATGTTAAAACAATGCTTGATTAAAAAATAATATTCAAGAAAGCCTGAAGCTAAGAATCTTCCTTTACATTGACTGTATGAAAGATTTTTACTGTTTCTACCAAATGACAGCAGAGGTAAAGTATCGGTAAATTATCCGCTGCAGTGCAAGAGATGTAGAAGACCTGGGTTTGATCCTTGGTGAGAAAATCTCCTGGAGAAGGAAATGCCAACCCACTCGAGTACACACTTGCCTGGAAAATTCCATGGATAGAGGAGCCTGGTGGGCTACAGTCCACGGGGGCTGCAGACAGCTGGACACGACTGAACACATACATACCTCCTTCATACCTCCAAGGGAGCCCTGCTTCAGTATCCATTTATTACTTCCTTTTCAGTAGTTGTTAATCAGTCTAACACAGGGTGAGGCAGGGATTTTTCAAAGAGAGAGTCTTAGGCTTGTGGAGAAAAGAACTGGGTTTGAGATCTGACCTATGCATTATCTCTGACTTCAGAAAAATAATATATTTCTCAGACTTATAGTTTTTTATCTGTAAGATGACATGTAAGACCAAATGTTGATATCCCCCTAAAATTTGTATGTTGAAGCTCTAATCCCCATGTGAGGTGTTTGGAGGTGGGGATTTGGGTAGATAAATTTAGATGCGGTAGTGAGGATGGGCTCTCTTGAATGGGATTAGTGGGATTACAAGAAGAGGCTAGAGCTTGTTCTTCTGACTGTCTGTAAACCAGGAAAAGGGGGTCTAAGTGGAAATCAAATCAGCTGATAGCTTATTCTTGGACTTTCCAGCCCCCAGAACCATGAGATATAAATATACACGGTTTTAGTCACCCAGTCTATAGTATTTTGTCATAGCAGGCCAAAGAAGGCAGATGGGGGTAAAAATACCAAACCATGTTATAAAGTCCTTAGATCACAAATGAAGTATATATAATGTCTCTGCAAATTTTCAATCACTAAACAAATTATGTATATTGTGTTAGCAACTAGAAAGATGTAAAAATGAACCAGGCACAGACCTTGACCTAAAAAATTCAGTTTCCTAGGTGAGGTAAGATTTGCATATAACTAATTATGATCAAAAGAGAAAGGGCCCTGTTCATCATTCTTCATTCATTTAGCAAATGTATTCAGCACCTACTCTGTGCAAGTGCTAGTCTAGATCTGGGGAAGTAATCTAGGTCTGGGGAAGCAATAAACAAACAAACAATTTCCTGTTCTTACAGAGTTTCTGTCTGAGCCATGGGAGCAGTTAGTAAACAAATATACACATATTTAATAATATATTCAGTGGTAAGAAGTGCTTTGAAGACATGAATAAGGCAATGGGTAAATAGCCATGAGGGGGATTTGGCTATTTTGTACAATGCGATGAGAGAAGACCTAGTCAAGTCACATGACTGGAAGCTCAGTTTGATAAAGGACATTTGAACAGACACTTCCATGAAGTGAGCAGGTGAGCTGGACAGATTTCTTGATGGATAGTGTTCCAGGCAGTGGGAAAAGCAAGTGCAAAGGTATAGAGGCAGGAGTGTTAGTCATAAAAAAACATTCTTCTAACAGGATCTGGGAATTCAGAGTTGATGAGATTATTTCTAGCTAAGAGTTCATAATGATATAAGACCCTTGAGATCAGTTCAGGGAAAATAGAGGTCCAATTAAAGAAGAGGTTTGTATAAAAGCACCACATATTTACATAATATTTTATAATTTTCATTCATCTTTTCCTTAGATCATAACTCATAAATTTCTATCCAGGTACATACTATAATTATCATCCAACCTTCAAAGATTCATAAGTGATCTTATTTCAGTTTCCTATAAATGTAAGAAATAGACATGGTTATTAATCATCACTTTCCCATTTCATATTATTATTATCATCATCTTCAGACACAGGATAAATTGTGGTTAAAAACCTGTACTTTGGAGTTAGGCAGATATAAGTTCACATACCAAGTTCAGCTGGTTACTAGATTTCTGACCTTAGGTTATTGCTTAGGCTTTTGTAATCATATTTTAATGAGTCTATTGTGAGAATGATATTGTCGTGGGACTTTAAACACACATACACACAGTATTTAGCACAATAGGTGAGATAAAGTAAATAATTCACAAATAGTTGTTTACAGATAAAATAGTGAGAGATGTCTTATTTTTACCCATTGTCCCTCGTGGAAGTGGTATTGAAAAATTGATCACTGATGCTTTCTTTTCAACCCTCTCTTTATTGAGCTATTCACAGACATTGGATTACTAAGCAAAAAACTTGCAATCTAAAAGTCATACAGTACAGAATGTTTCTAAAATGAGTGGAAGAGAAAGTATGAGTGGGAGTAACAAGAATAAGTATTTACAAGTCTTTACTGCTTAAAAAGGGCTTTCAAAGACATTAATCTATTTGCTCTTTGATAATAAATCTGTAGCCTGAATATTATTTATCTTCTCCACTTTACAGATTAAAAAAAATATGACTCAGATAAGTTGAGTGATTTTGGCTAAAATCATACAGCTTGTAAATAGGAAAGACCGGAACTTATATTCAGGTATTCTGATTTCAAGTCCCTGCGGGTAGTTATTGGGGCAACTGAAGCCGAAGAAATCCTTGCAAGACTGGAAAAACTTCCAAGTGATTAACTGGAAGCATTATGGCCCTCCCTTCTATTTGTGGATTTTTGCTTTCTCACTGAGGATTATTAAAGAAAGTTACTTAAGCCTCTTCACAAAGCACCAGAAATTCCTGGTTACAAGACAACTAATGAAATATGTGTTTCCCTTTAAATGGATTTCAGAGGATCTAGAATTTAAACAGCCTCATTGGAGAGCCAGATCCCTTTGTTGTTTGGGCTCACTGGATCACTTTTTTGAGCTCCACAAGGTCAGGGACTATGTCTTACCCATATTTCCATTTCAGGGCCCAGCACAGAGCCTGGCACCCAAGAAGCACCCAGATGGGGCTTGACACCAGGCTAACGGGCACTATGATGGTTGATATCAGTTAGGACTACCAGTTCAGCTCTGCTTTTGACTGCAATGAATAAAATAGACATCAGCTGTCATGAGAAAACACATCACACAGTAATTGTTCAGGTTTTGCTTCTGAATCCAAGGCCCTGACCTGGACGACGAGACAACAGACCCTGCACCCTCTCTACCATCCATCGTTTCTCCTCTCTGGTCCCTTTTCAGAAAGCGCTTCCTTCATCGGAGCTGGAGCCAGAGCTGCAGATCTTACTTGCTTCAATAGAGAAAATAAGTTTAAAGCAAGGATATTAAACCTTCCTTCAGCTTTGGAGCTTGAATACCAGTGTTGGCGTCGACTTCCCCATGGATAAGTTTGGCATTGGTCAAACTGGTGACGTGGTGGCATTCGCACCAGTGTGGAAGGGAGCTGCACTGGGCTGAAATCCCTACTCTGTCAGGTAACAAGGGCTGAATGTACTGACCAGCTCAGGTATTGATCACTTTACACACATTATTTAGTCCTTGATGGAAAATGCCTATTATTATTTTCCAGAGGATAAAGTTGGAGCAGAGAGGTGAAGTGACTTGCTCTAGGTCGCAGAGAGTAAGTAGCAGGCCTGGGATGAAACAAAGCCATTAGACTTCACAGCCCGCGCTCTTAACTACATGGCGCTGGGCAAGGGAATAACCTTCTCAGTGTCTCCATTTCCCCATTGGTAAAATGAACAGAGAAACAACTACCTCCGATGGTTAGGAAGAGTCATTGAGACCATACATCCAAAGCACCTAACACTTAGTAGGCACTTCAAAATGTCAGTTCTCTCTCTTCCCTCAAACAACCTCAGATTGAAGAGTATCATTTCTTGAGCAACTCTATAGAAACAGAACTAAAATTAATCCGAGCCACATCAGAGCCAACAACAATAAAGCTGATTTGTTCAGACTTATTATTTTGTTTCAAAAAGAGACCTGTCTTCAATTTCCTGGGCAAACCCACAGAGCCAACCCAAACTGAAAATGCACACAGCCATTGCAAACTCTTTGTTGAAACATGACAGACACTTCAGAAACCAGGAAATTCCTTCTTGAGATGACTTACTTCTTAGCCAAAGCAGAGATGGTTAAACAATACAGCAGTGCAGCTGTGGCCTTCAGGGCACACAGTGGGGCTTCATGCTCCTAGGGTGAATGGAAACCAGGGACACGCTTGCCAGCTGGCACTGTTGCTCCAGGGACAAGATATGCATGGCCTCGTCTTCCAAGTTGAGAGCAATTGCTGGCAGGGCACTGTGAGCATGTCAATTTAAGGGAATATTTTTTTTTAAAGGCCCATCACTGTTTTTCTTTCTTTAAATGGTAGCCACCAAAAAGTTATGCAAACACTTCAGCTGTGGAATATTTAATCTGACATTTGGCGTGGCTCCCGTGTTGATTCAAGGAATGAAGTATGCAGTATATGCCTCGCAGTTGTTTCATTGCTCACTTAAGAAAAAAGATAAACCAGATACAACAACTTAATCTTCCTTCTCCTCAGTTTTAACTGGGTCGCTACCAGGATCCATCCTTGATTCCCAAATAATAGGAGACAGTTATGAACCATTGTCTGTAAGATGAATAGCTTATTTAATAAAATTGGTGGATTTAATCCCCCCTCCTTTTTTTTTTTTTTTTTGCCCTGCTGAAAGTTTTAGGAGTCCCTCTAATTATGGTTTCCTCAGGGGTTTGGCAGTTCTTTCATTTGGGTCTGGTGTTTGGGGTTTCACATGCTCTCAGGGAAACATTGCCAGAACTGTCCTCCCCTTCTCCTTGTCTCTTGGTTTTTAGCAGGGGAACAAGCCTCTTGCTGCTGTCTGCTGACGATTCACGTGGGACATGTGTCCTGGCTTCATGTGTTCATCTGTCTGTGGATGTTTACTTACCCTGTTTCTCCTTCTTTAACTGATGCTTACATTTTCCTAAAAGAGGAGTCCCCTCTGGGTTCTCTTTGAATACAAGTCACATGATTTCCGATCCTTAGCATAAAGGGAACATTGCCACTCCTCAGAAATCACATGGATCCTTAAAAGCCTAGCTGATGGGCAGTTTACACTTTGTACTGTGTGGAGGGAAGGAGACAGGACTGTCTCCTTCCAACATTCCTAAGGGAAGGAGAACCTTTCCAAGTGTTTCTCCACTGATGAGTTAGAACAGTTGCTTAACAGAAACAAGCATAATTCCTAAAGTCCCATCCTCCGTGCAGGTGGGCCAGTGGGCTAAACAGCGCTAGGAAACGTAATGAAATGCAGTCCATTTCTTCCTTCTCTTCCACTCCCACGCTTAGTGTTATAACAAAGCTGACTTAAACACCAGGTCACTGTCACTCGGCTCCAGGTGATGACATAATTCTGCTTCAGAGAAATACTGAAATAGTGCTCATCCTGTTTAAAGGGATGAGTTAGGGAGGAAAGAGACTCAAAAAGGAAAACTGGAGACTGATGAATCTGGATGTTTCCTTAGTTCTAATTCGAGTTTCTGATCTCATTCCCAATAAGAATATATCTTGGTTTCTAATGGAAAATCCAAAGAACACAAACCTGAGGGTTAAATGCTGTGTTGCGTTCAATGCCCTGTCTCCGTATTGTAGTTGGAGGGATTCAATTAGGTAAGGAAGAGTCTTCTCAAACTTCAAAGAACTTTAGCCAGCACTTGGAATGTGCTTGAGGGCAGGGAAATGCTAAAACAGTAGGCCTTTTTAGCACATATAAAATAGTTATATATTCTGATTATCAATTTGTATTAAAAATCTACATAAAAATAGCTTTAATGGCAGCATTTCAAAGACAGTGGGATAACAGACAATTTTAACTTTCTTTTTAGATTTCTCTGTCTTTCCCTCCCCTTCCTCCCTCCCCCCTCTCCTTTAGTTTTTGACATGAAATATTTGTTATATAAAAGGAAAATGACAATTAAAAATGCATTCTTTCTCCAAGGATCTAGTAATGTACTTTTACTGAGAGTATGCTACTGAGTCCTGAAATTAGGTCATTCTCTATGCCCTCTCTGTAATGAGATGCTCCAGGTCAGGAAACTGCTGTGGAAAGTTTCCAGCAGCCCTTTTACCAGAGGGCAAGATTCTCAAGCTCTTTGCTCACTTTTTTCAAGCTTCATCTGCATAAAAAGGAATTAACATCATATTCTTATAGTGGATCGATCATAACTAAAACTAAGCCAAGAATATTTCATAGAAATTGCCTCCCAGAGGTTTCTCAAAATGTGCTCCATTGTGAAGATTCTTCAAGGAAGATGACAGGGCATTTCTCAGTAAATAATTGGCAAGCAGTATAGAATGTTTCAAGTTCTGTCAGGTTTCTGAGAATGGAACTTACTGTGGATATTAAGTAACACATTAGGGTTTCGGATGGCAGAGCAGTGACATCCTGTGTGTTGACTTTCACTGACTGGGGGCAGTTTCTGGAATGCTCTACCAAGAGGGAGTGGCAGGAACAGGCTCTTCATGTCTGATGCTCAAACATGATGAGAGCTATCTGCTATGAGTCTAAGGCAACAGTATTGGTGACACAATTTATTTTAAATTGTCAGACCAATTCTAAAATGAGACGCTAGTGATTTGCATAGTGATCAAAGTGCTTCCCCACAATGTTTAGTTGGACAATATCTAAGAATATCCTAGGGGCTCCTGAAACTATTCCTATCTTTCTGCCTGCTTGACTATTTTTGTTCACACTCAGGAGCTTTAGCAGACCCCTCATTTGTAATTGCACACCTGAGGCTCTTTGTGTTTCAGAGTCTGACAACAGGAAGGAGGCTTGGGGAACTCTAATGTTACCCCCTTATTTTACAGATTGAAAAGCAGATGCCTGCAGAAGTAAAGTGACTCCCTCAAGGTCACACCACTAGTTAAAGGCAAGGTTGGAACTAGATCCATATCACCTTTTTCATCAGACCATATCCACAGACTCTTGAAGAGATGTAATAATTCAAACAGATGATGCCCTTGCAGAGGGGTGCACTGCAGAGCGGCCCCACTGCTGCTTCATCGTTTTTTCTTTTTTTAAGATGTTGCGCATTGAGAGCTTTCTATTCATATTAGATCTTAAAAGAAAGTAAAAAGGGTGGAAACAAGAGGTTTGTAGAGCAAAAATGCTATTTTTAATAATTTACATGTACATTTCTCCCAGCCCCACACCACTCTATCCTGCAAAGGAAGCTTTAGAGCAAAGTGATTATATGCAAACTCTGTTAAAGTATCTCTCATTATCTTTTGCCACTGGGTTTCAGAAGATTTCTTATTTATAGATTGAAGTGTATTCAATATATGCAGTGGAAACCTTAGAGAAACGAACTAAATCTGAATTCCTATGGGGGAAAAAAAACACTTTACTTCCTGCCATATTGCTGCAACAGAAATTTTATTGGCAAAGTAAGTCGCAATATTATTCCCAACAGAAGAATTCTGCATATGTGAAAAAGAACATAATTGCCTCATTAAAAATCAAAAGAGGAAAAGAAAAAAAGTGAGCAAATTGGGAAGTATGTTGCCTAACCACAGTTAAGCTCCATATGTATTAAATCTAATTTATGAAAGGCTACATTTATTAAACAGATAAAGAAAGTGGTGAATTGTCCCAGGTTATTATACCCTAAAAGGCTTAGGTCCATACAGGATTCATTAAGATAAAAAGAAAAAGAAAGATATACAGTGTCTAATACTGAAAATACAAGAGCTCAGTAGAAGATAGAAGTAAAAGCAGTTTTAACATTCCTTCCCTTCTAATCATCAAAACCAACTCAAAGACTACAGAGAGGGAAATATATAATAAACTTACACCAGCATTTAATCTTTGTAATAGTGTCAATCTGGCGCTCTAAAATTTCTAACAGAATAAAAACTGACTTTGAATCCAAACAGAGAATGATTCAGTGAGTTACCATAGAACTGAGAAAATGATGGGGGAGTTTGAACTGTGACGAGTAAGAATAGATCATTCTGGAGAATTCTTCTAAACATTCCTTAGATTGAAAGGGCTAAGACTGAAAGAATTGGGAGGAACTATTGTAGTTGAACCCATCTTTGTGCTGTGTTTTGAAATCATAGATCCCTTAAAGAAAGCAAAGGATGTTTTCTCTGGAAATTCTTTGACTCAGAAGTGTATTAACAATGGTAATCTGGAGAAGTAGGGTCTAGAAGGTGGACCATTGAGGAGATGGAGCTCACTTCACTCGGAACTATTTCTACTGCCTCATATTAAGTGAATGGTAATATGTGAAGGGAAGATGCTGGTGATGAAGAAAAAAAAAAATACTTCCTTTCACCAAACAAAAAGGATATAATAGTGGAGATTTCTTGATGTTGAATTTGATCCAGTATGACTGGTAACTACTGTCTACTGAATAAAACAGTCTTCTTCCAACTCAGTGGAGCTAGAACTTGATGAACTAGTTTCAAACATATGAAGAAAAACCTTACAATCAAACATTTTAAAATCATAATGGCTCATAATCCCAACTATTCTCAACCAAAGGCTTCTGGATAACTTAAATGACTAAACAGATTACATTAGTTTGTTCAGCCAGATTCAAAAGTTCAGACTAGATTCAAAGGTGAGACTGGAAATTAAGTACAAGAGAAAATGCAGGACTCCATCTATATTATTTATTGTTTGTTTGTTTAAAAATGACAGAGATAGCCTGTCTGTTTAACTCAAGCAAAGGAATAAACAAGACTTCTGAAAAATTCTATAATAAAAAAGGAAAATAAATACTGCATTCCAAGAAAGAGCATCGTTTTAGAAAATACTTACTCTGGGAAATAGAAAAAAAGTAGATAATATATATTTTCACTTTAAAGGAATAATAGAAAAAAGAGAAAAACACGAATGAAGAGAAAAAGATAAAAAATGAAATAAAGAGACTGGAAACTAAAAAGTACCAGATTTGTTTTAAAAACAAATTTAAAAAATTTTTAAATGGTAGTATAGGTCAAAGAGACAGAGATATAGATATAGAGAAAAGAATCAACAGTGCAGACAGACAAATCCGTAGCCTGGAAGATGAATGGGAGGAAACTCTAAAGCATGCAGAGGGAAGAGGCAGAATGTTGGAAATAATAAAGCAGTAGGTAATAGATATAAGATGCAAAACCAGAGATCCTGCATATTAATAATGAGTGTGAATGAAATATTTAAAAAGTTAGAAATATGAAAGAAAAAAAACCTTGTAATTGAATTAAAAGAAACTGTGCAAAGTAAAAAAAATTACTTTATTAAGGTAAAGTTATTAGAATGCTATCAACAATTCCGTATGACACTTTGAAAGTCAAAATCCAGTAATTCTACAAGCGTTGAGATAGAAGTCACAGATCACTTAAAATGGGAGGAAAAGTCATGCAGGTTTCAGACTTCTATCTGTGCATGTGAACCAAAGGCAACAGAAGACTGGAAGCCATTCAGATGCCTATTAACAGGAGAATATATAAATAAGTTTTATATTCACTCAACAAAACAGTGCATACCAGTAAGACTGAACTACTTATTACATGCAAAAATATAATCTCACAAAAATGATGCGGAGTGAAAGAAGCTAAAAATGAAAGAGTAAATGCTATAAGAAGTAAAAAATAAGGTAAAGAAATCTATGCTGCTAAAAGTCAAGTGATGATTACCGAAGGAAGAGCTTTGTGGGAGACTGTGATTCCAGGGTGAGTGGATTAATGAGGACTTGAGTGGTGATAATATTGTTTTTTGATCTGTATGCATTTTATACAGTATTTTTAATTATTTGTTTTATGAAAATTAATCCAGTTGTACATATGTGATATAAATACTCAAATAAAAAGTGTTTTGTTTTGTTTTGTTTTTTAACTGGAGGAGGTCTTCTCAATAGCTCAGTGGGTACAGAATCTGCCTGCCATGGAGGAGACACAAGAGACGGGTTTGATTCTGGGTCAGGAAGATCCCCTGGAGAAGGAAATGGCAACCCACTCCAATATTCTTGCCTGGAAAACCCCATGGACAGAGGAGCCTGGTGGGCTACAGTTCAAAGGGAGCAAAGATTCAGACATGACTAAGCATGCAGGCATGGCAAAAAGTTTTTAAATGTTGAAATAAAATTAGAGAGAGCAGTTACTGAAGATGAAGAAAATTCAAGGTATAGATGCTGTGGATAGATGCCTTGTATGCTGCTGTTGCTAAATTGCTTCGGTCGTGTCCGACCCTTCAGGACCCTATGGACTGCAGCCTACCAGGCCCCTCTGTCCACGAGATTTTCCAAGCAAGAGTATGGGCTGAGAAGCCATGTATAGGCTGCTGCTGTTGCTAAGTCGCTTCAGTTGTATCCGACTCTGTGCGACCCCATAGGTGGCAGCCCACCAGGCTCCACTGTCCTTGGGATTCTCCGGGCAAGAACACTATACTATATTAAAAAACTTAATGGTCATAGCTAAATACGTAATACACTCTGCACCTTCCAAGTCAGCAGAAGGAAAAAAGAGAGTAAATTCCATTAGGTTAATAGCAGGCAGGAAAGATGTAAAAAAGGGAAAGAAAATGCATCTTAAACAGAAACTTTTCTTTTAGAAAGATGATAGAAATTACTCTAAATATATCAGTCTTCATAACAAAATGCAATCGAATTTAACCCACTTTCTAAAAGATACATATTAAAAAATAAAATTAAAATATCCATGCCCCAGACCTTGGTTTCCAAATATCATCTCAAATAAAAGAAACCAGGGCTACTTGAAGTGGTTTATTTCAGAATCAGGAAAGAATAATTAAATATAAATTTGTGATGGTATAAATAATTGAATAAATAAGGATGAAAAAAGGATTACTTTTCCTTACCAAAGAAATCTATTCAAACAGACAAAATTTAGGCATGTGCCAAGTTCTTCCTACAGCTAAACTAATAGAATCTAATTAGCAAAGTACCAGAATCTTTCTAAAAACCTAAGAGCACACTTGATCGCTGCTATGTTGACATTCCAGTCAATCTAAGTAAGACTCTGTCTTGTATTAGAGTTTCCAAAATCCTGGCTACCCTTTCCTAGCAGTCTCTCTACTCATGACCTTCTTATCACAAGGAAAGGAGATATGATGATAAAAGATAAAAATAAAAATAAAATTGGTCTATTTTACTTCTAACGTGTATGTGTGTTCTAAGTCATGTCTGACTCTTTGTGACCCTATCAGCTATAGCCCACCAGGCTCCTCTGTTCATGGGAGTTTTCAGATAAGGATACTGGAGTGGGTTGTCATTTCCTCCTCCAGGGAATCTTCCTGACCCCAGAATCATACCCCATATCTTGTTTCTCTAGCATTGGCAGGCAGATTCTTTACCACTAGCTCCACCTGGGAAGCCCCACTTCTAACATAATTACCTTGAAAAAAAAAAAAAAGCACAGAAAAAGAAGCATTTGGCACTTTGGTCAAAGTGTCATGATTTGATCACCAGCATCAATACGGAAGATTGGGAACTGGATCTATCTAGTTGCTAAGAGTCAGACACAACTGAGGGACTTCAGTTTCACTTTTCACCTTCATGCACTGGAGAAGGAAATGGCAACCCACTCCAGTGTTCTTGCCTGGAGAATCCCAGGGACGGGGGAGCCTGGTGGGCTGCCGTCTATGGGGTCGCACAGAGTCGAACATGACTGAAGCGACTTAGCAGCAGCAGCAGCAGCAGTTGATCCTTTGTCAGAGAACACATCAGCACATTGAGCTGATAACTGCTCTTCATGGTCTAACTTCACCTTTTATTAAATTATGAAATGTAGTTTAATATGACTGTGGTAATGAGGTTTGGTATGTTGGCTTGGTACGATCCAAATGGTTGGCCACCACAATTCCATATTTAACCCAGCATCCAGGCAGAGCTACCTGCTTTTGAAAACTTTTGTTCTCCTTTATGTTCTGGACACATCATAAAATTTCAACTCTATATTTGCTAGAACAATTTATAATCAGAAAAGTAGCCAACTCTTTTTCTGTGTATGTGTATGTGCTCAATCGTGTCCAACTCTTTGTGACCCCATGGACTGTAGGCCAAGGTTCCTCTGTTCAAGTGATTTTCCAGGCAAGAATGCTGGAGCTGGTTGCCATATCCTCCTCCAGGCAATTCTTCCAACCCGAGGATCCTCTTGACCCAGGGATCGAGCCTGTGTCTCCTGCCTCTCCTGCACTGGCTGGTTCTTTCCCACCTGGGAAGCTCATTCTTCTATATTCAGTCTCTTTTTTTCTTTGCCAAATATCCTGGTAGTTAGGAACAGAATCTTAAGCACCGTGTCACCAGAGTTCAAATTTTGGTCTTGCCATTTTTCATTGTGTGTCCTTGGGCAAGTCAGTCACCTTTTGTGTGAGACTTATTTTCCCCATCTGTAAAATGTTTTCATTGCATTAAATGAATTAAAACACCTAGAATACTTTGAATAATATCTCGAATTTTGTATGTGCTTAATAAATTCTCTTATTAAATATTAATTTCTTAGATGTATTAGTAGCAGTCTCTGGGGCAATTCTGTTTAGAGTACCAGGCCCCTAAACAAATACAACTTCATTCCTTAACAAATGGAAACCTGTCAGCCTTAAAATATAAGCTGGCCAACACAAGTCAGTTATAATATAGGAGCTTGAATTTGGCTTCCAATGTTATTTTTTGTTAGAATGTAAAAATGGAAAATCTTTTGACATTATTTTTGAATAAGTCATGGGTGACTATGTGTCCTCAGCTGAGTCTATGCATAGCTGACCTGAATGGGTCTCCTATGGCTGGGCTTGCTGAGACCTGCTTGCCTGTAGAATTGCTACTGCTTCCTGGCATGGACACAATGGGGCCTTGATTCTTCGGGGCCTTGTAGGCTGACAAAAAGAGCTCCACCCACCACTTCTGCAAGATCAGCAGCTTCATGGGAAGTTCTGTGGGTGAAGACTTGGCCATGCAGAAAAAAGAACTCTGAGAAAACTAGTGTTTCATTAAACAAATATATCATGAATTCATTCAGATAAATACTAACTATTTAGTTGCTAACCCCTGTGTCAAATTTTAAGTTCAGTGACCATGATTATGGATAGGTTTTCAAGGATACATGAGAGAAAGTACCTAACTAAAAAGTTGATTTATTCTTTAGCTTTATTGAGGTTGTAATTGATATATAACATGTGTATAAGTTTAAGGTAAATACATATTGATTTCATACACTTATATATTGCAGAATGACTACTACCATGTCAGCTAACACCTCCATCATATCACACAGTTATCATTTCTCTTTTGTAGTGAGAGCATTCAAGATCTATTCACTTAGCAACTTTCAAGTAGGTAATAGAGTATTATTAATTATAATCATAAAATACCTTACATCCCCAGAAATTATTCTCAAAAGAATTTGTGATTTAGAAAAAAGGATGAAGGCTTTTCATTTTCTGCATTTGTACAAAAATCTTTTCTTTCAGCAAATTCATGGCCTGCTAATATACAAAGTGTTATATACTGTTACATTATAGATATAAAACTTTTATTCATGTTGATATATGACAAAACCCATCACAACTTTGTAATTATCATCCAATTAAAATAAACTAATTTTTAAAAATATCTTCTTTCCTTTGCTCAGAAAAATAGTTCTCATTTGTGCTTTCTTTATTTTCTTTCTTTTTTTATTTTTTTGTAAAGAACAAAGGAAGTGGGTAGAAGTAGCATATGTGTTGCCCTTTTTCTCTCTGCGAAATATGCCAGATTTATGTCCTAAGGGTATAGATTTGGGTATGAAAACTTCAGCTCCCTCCTGTCCTCCAACTTTGCCTCCATACCCGGGGCTCCAAGGTCAGCAAACTGAAAACCAGAGAACCCTCCCTTAGAAGGGTTGCCTTTGTCTCAGTGGAAATCCAAGCTGAGATTCAAACTACCTACCTGGAGGTCCAAACAACTCCTGTCCCAGTACGACCTCAGACTACTCTGGTTTCAGTAGAAACTCAGACCATCGAAGTGGTTTCAGTAGAAACTCATTTGTGCTTTAGTTTGCCTTCTTTGATTACTAGTGAGAGTGACTATTTTCTTGTCCCTTTTGTGGCGCACTTCCCTGGTGGTTCAGACAGTAAAGAATCTGCCTGCAGTACAGAAGACTTGTATTCGATCCCTGGGTTGGAAACATCCCCTTGAGAAGGGAGTGGCAATCCACGCCAGTACTTTTGGCCTAGAGAATTCCACAGATAGAGAAGCCTGATGGGCTACAGTCCATTGGGTCACAAAGAATCGGACACGACTGAGTGACTAACACCACTTGCATTCTTTGAGTACTAGTGAGAGTGACTATTTTGTTCCTTCGTTATTCTTCTTTTGTGAATTTCTTATTTACAATTTTTGCCCCTTTATTTTATTAACATTTCTGCTTTGTAAGGGAAAAAATAACTCCATTGTATGTTAGATAAGTATGCCTTTTTGTTTTCTTTTTGTCTTTTACCAATCCTAACCATCATTTTGCATTTGTGAAATGTTTTACATTGTTTTACAGCACTTTGCTTTCTTGTGCTGCATAGATATTGTGTATTTTACAAACTGAGAGTTTGTGGAAACCCTACATTGTCAGATGACGGTTAGAACTTTTTAGCAATGAAGTATTTTTTAATTAAGTACATTTTTAAGACAAAAAGCTATTGCACACAATAGAATATAGCATACTGTAAATATAAATATATACATTGTGAAACAAAAAAATTCCTTTGACTTACTTTATTCTTATATTTGCTTTATTGCAGTAGTCTGGAACTGAACTTGCAATATCTCTGAGGTATGTCTTTACATAAAAATACATTTTTATGTTGAGCAATTTATTACTTTTCCTTCCTTGGCTGTGTCTTGAATTGTGAGGCTTTTAAAAATTTCCCAGATGGAAAGAACATGCTATATCTTTCCATCTGTTTATTTATCTTTGATTTTTTTCATCAGTATCTTATAGTTTTCAGGATACAGTTCTTTTGCCACCTTAGGTAAGGTTATTCCTACATATTTTATTCTTTTTGAT